>PVJI01006183.1:0-88308 GCA_004026765.1 Micronycteris hirsuta
GTATTTTCATTCTATCACCACCTTTGACCTTCACAATCCTGTGAGATGAGTGCAATTACTCTAGGCGTACAGATGATAACACTGAAGCTCAGAGAATTTAGATAACTTGGCTAAGGTTGCAGACTTAGCATTTGTCATAGTCAAGACTCAAACATTAAACATCAAATGCAGCTTCTTTCTTCCACATTGTCGGCAACTGTTAACATAATTGATGTCTGAGTAGCTATCACAGAAGTGGAGAATCTTTTTTTTCATTTTTTAAGAACCTACTCACCTACTAAAATACAGTTGACCAATCACATGCTAGCTTACAAAAAAGAGGTAGGGTTTTTTGTTGTTGTTTTTCTTCTTCCTGGAGTCCTACAATATGTTCAGCTCTCATCCTTTTTGACTTCAGAAAAGAAAACAAACCAGCCAATACATAAATGACCTTAAATGTTTTTTAGTTCAGCTTTATGCCTAGGGATTTTAAAAGGAAACAAGAAGGGAAGAAAGGAAAAGAGACATAAAGAAGGACAAAATTCTGGGGAAAGGAAGGGAGAGGATATAGAGAAGACTAGGAGACTGAAAGCTGTGAATATATTTAAGTATACGTCAGCCGAGGTAGATAACTTGGCTTCGTGTGCTACTCGCTAGAACCATTGTAGGCAGAGTAGACAACAGATAGTTGTCATCGTTCCCTTTGCCAACAGTCTCTAGGTCTTTATAGCTCTTCTGTTCTTCTATTTTTACCTTTTTAAAGAGAGTTTGCCAAAGAAATTGACTATATAAGTTTCTGTCCACAATTTGCGGAAACTGGCTCATATCGTATCACAAGATCCAATCGGTCAGTTTTCAGGAATTGTATAAGCCAGTTGTTAAATACAGCCATTTTTGAAACTTAATTATATAAAGTTATAATTCAATTATATTATAAGCCCAGGTAATACATAATCAAAACTCATCATTTCATAGTTCCTTTCCCACATGCCACTATTATCTGTGCTCTTGAGGTCGTGTTGCCTATCCTGTCCATGTGGCGGAGCCACCACTACACAGTGGCATGCCACAGTGCACCTCTCCCCAGCCCACACCCACAGATGTCGTGTCGGTAGCTTGCACTCAGCCATAATGAGATTATTTGTATCATCAAAATGGGCAAATGCTACAGATTTAGGAATTAATCTATTGTTTTTTGAATCTTTGTAGTATTTTTGTTTGCTTCTAGTGGCTTTTGCGTTATTTTAACTTTGCATTAGAATCCTTTGCCTACGTGTCTTATACACTCTACTGAAATATAACCTCCTTCAATCAGAGGTCTTTTCTTATTCACATGTAGACCCTTTCCCCATAAGCACTCAACAGTTCTTTGCGAATAGCAGACAAAGTCTGCTCTGGCTACAGTAACAAAATATCACAGACTAGGTAGCTTAAACAACAAACCTATGTCCTCACAGTTCTGGAGACCAAAAGTCCAAGATCAAGGTGCCAGCAGTGTTGGCTTCTGGTGAGGGCTCTCTTCTTGGCTTGCAGACAGCGACCTTCTTACTGTGTTTCACTGTGCATGTGCACTCCTGGTATCTTAACCTCTTCTTATGAGGACTTTAGTCCTTTCTGATTACAATCCCACCTTTATGGCTTCATTAATCTTAATTATCTCCTTAAAGTTTCCAAATACAATTACACTGGCGTTAGTGCTTTAACATATGAATTTGCAGTGGTGGAGGGGCACAATTCAGCCCATAACATAGGCGTTCATGACTTATGCATAAAATTGCCTGAAAGCAAAGAAATACAGAACCTCACTGTGTGCCTTTCTCTGTGCTAGTTACAGTTTATCACTTGAGCCTCATAACATTGCTTCGAGGTAAATACAGGGGTTGGCAAAAGTAGGTTTAACCGTTTGTATGGAAAGACATGCAAGTTATGATTATATGATTTTATAAGAATAAACTATGTATTGTGTACTCACAACTGTAAACCTACTTTTGCCCCCCGTATTATTGTCCACATTTAACAGATGGAGATATTGACCCTGTAAGAGATAAAGTAACTTGCCCAACTATGTACAGATGGTAAGTGTTCGATCCAGTATTCAGACCCAAACAATGTGACTCCAGAATCCCAACCCTTAACCACCGTAGGCAACTGCCATCCTGTTTTTTTCATACATATATAGGTGTGTATTTTGTCTAATGACAGTATTGAAAGTGTTACCCCAAAAAGTAAGCAACTGTTGGGGAATTTTTAGTAGGGCATATATGCAAATGTACAGACATTCTGCAAAGAGGGTTTTGGTAAAACTGGGGTGCGAGAGTCTTTTTGTAATTGCAACATAAAGGAAAAGTGCTTAACTATACAATCTTCCATTTCTAGGACCTTCGTTTTAAGACAAGGTAAAAGAAATAACTGTCACATCCAAACTAACTGGGAAATATTTCCAACTAAACATTGAGCTTAAATAGTCTAAATTTAAAATTTTAAAAACTGAAAGGTTTGAAAAAAGAGTAAGCCAGTGAGAGAGTGCAGACAGACATAGGAAAAAAACAATTCACATGATTTAGAATCACTGTCCCTGCTTAGGACTCAATGCAGTTATTTTATTCCATTTGTCCAAACAATGTTGACTCAGCTTGAAAGAAATTCTTTGGCTTTAAATACAAATGGGTGTTGTTTTGTCTTTTCCTCTTCAAGAACTACTTTGGCAGTTATTCATTCCATTCATCCTTCCCTGAGAATTTCCTCTATCCCCCCCACACTCGGGTGAAAAAGCAAGTGCTTTGGTAGAATGAAAGGAATGCTGCGTGAGTTTTTCCCCCTGAAAACTCACCAGGGTATCCTCTTGCTTCATGGCCCTATCCAAATGCATTTGTTAAACCAGGAAGTCGCAAAGATGAGATTTGAATACATACAGCATGCATCCATTCAACAAACATTTGCTGAGTACCTACTACATGCGAGACCCTCTTCTGGGAGAATATGGTGAACAAAGTCCCAGGCATTCACTTTCTAGAAGGAAGAAAGAGGCAATGAACAAGTAGATTATGCATCAGCAATTGGTAAGAACTTTGAAGAAAAGTAGGTTAAGGATTTATCAGCACATTTTGGTCCAGATCATTCTTTACTGTAGGAGCTGTCCTATGCATCGTAGGAGATTTAGCAGCATCCCTGGCCTTGACCCACTATATGCGAAAAGTGCATGTGTGTGTGCACACACATGCACACACAGTTGTGACAACCAAAAATGTCTTCAGGCTGCCAAATATCCATTGTGGGTCAACGGTAGCCCTTGGTTGAGAAGCACAGGTCTAGAGATATGGGGGAGCTAATTCATTAGTCAGGGAAGACCTCTCTGATAAGGTGACCTTTGAGCAAAGACTGGACACAGTGATGATGGACATCATGTAAATATCTGGGAGAAGAATGTTCTTGGCAAAGGGAATGCTAGTGCAAAGGCCCTGATGTGAGAGGATAGCAAGGAGGCTGTAGCAGAATTGAACAAGAGTACGATAGGAAGTGTTATGGTCAGCCAGGTCTTAAGGGAGCAAGATCGTGGTCCTATAGTAAGGACTTTGGCTTTGAATCAGAAGGGGATGGGAAATCATCAAGGTTTTTGAGAAGAATAACAACATGACCTGGTTTATATTCAAACAGAGCTGTTCTGGCTGCAGAGTATGGAACCAACTGTGGGGACACAATGGCAAAAGGCAGCATTCAGAGGAGCCATGGCAATTATCCCAGAGAGCACCCAGTCCTGGGTAGACAGGTCGTGAAGGGCTAGGAGAAGTGACTGGAATCTGGATATGTTGTGAACCTACATCTCACAAAATTTGCTGTTGAATTAGATATCAGGTGTGAGCAAAAAAAAAAAAATGTATATGGGGGGGAAGTGTTTGAAATACTCCTCTTTGAAAGTAACCCAAATGAGCTTTTCTTTCTTATTTTTGCTTTTAATCCTATGGGACTTTAAGCATAATGGAAACATTGTTTAGGCATTAGATTTTAGACTGTTATATCCTAAATTACTTCCTGAGTAAACCAATTAAAATTATAATGTGGATCTCCTGGAGAAACAGAAAGGAGCCAAACTTGGTATGATCTTACCTCTTAGATGCCACTTAACAGCACTTTTCTCCTATTGCTTGGGGAATTAAATTCTGGCAAGTAGGGCAAAATGAGCAAACAGGCCCTCCAAAGCAGCCCATCACCACTGGCTCGTAGCTTCGGTACTACCCAATTGTTCTCCAGGACCCCATTTGGGAACTAATGTGCACTTTTCATAAAAATCACCACGTGCTGCAAATTCAGGCAGCATCACTTTTCTCTGTAGCACCTGCCTTCTGAGACCTCAGGCATAGTCTAGATATTGCCTCCCCAAATTGAAGTAGATTAACTGAGGTTCCAAACTTCTCAAACTGTAGGAGAGGGAGAATGTGAAATAAAGGTCCAATCTTCCAGTTAGTGTCTAGGTTAAGATGAGCTTTCATAAAACCTTCTAACTATGTCAGCCTACATCAAAGATTACACTCCAGGAGTTTTTACCTTTAAACGCTATGGAGTCATGTTTGCTTTGCTTTTAAAGCAGTGTTCCTTCTGGTGTAGTGTGAGGTATTTATTAAGAATGCAGAATTGTGGGCTCCTTTTCAGACCCAAAAGGGTGAAAATGGGAATAATATTCAATAAAAACCTCAGATGATGCTGGAGCGTGTTAACATTTGAGAACCACTGCTGTGCCATTTAGGAATTATATTCACTTCCTAGTAATCGAGGCTGTAAATAAAGAATTAGTTTATTTCTCTCATTGGTGAAAGAAGTTCAAAGATAGGCAATCCAGGGCTGGTATAGTGGATCCATGGTACAATCAAAAACTTCCATTCTTAAGGTTACTTAATAGTACAAGGTGGCTGTTGGAGCTCCAGCCATTGTATTTACATTCCAGACAGGAAGCAGAAAGAAGGGGGAATAGGTAAAAAGGGCCTTTGCCAACTGTTCCCCATTTAAAAGAGCAATCTCAGTAGTCACACCCTTACGTATTAATTGACCAAAATTTATTCACATGACCACTTGTAGTTACTAGCTTGGTGCAGAAATACTGTTCTTAGCTGGGCATATTGATGGTCAGAGTAAAATAATGATATGCTTATTAAGGAAGAAAGAAAAATGGATGGTGGGCAGCCATATCTATCACAACTCCCTTACACCATCATGCCATGGTGTTGTAGAAAGGCTGTTTAATTTAGAGTACATCATTTTTACTGACTGTTCAATTTATTTTGGGCCATGTGTTGGTTATTTTATGGAGAACAGCAAAAGAAAACATATTCATCATTTCTTCAGTCATTCATGCAAATGTATTAGGAATCTACTTTATCTGTTAATTTTTTCTTCTCTCCTATCCTCTGCCAGTCTCTTTTTTTTTTTCCTGATAAGAAAAGCTAAGATTCCATGGTAAGCAGAGTTGGGGGTGGGGGATGGAGTGGAGGGAGGCTCAGATGAGGAAGCCAAGTCCAGAGGTGCCTCTACCACTTCTTAGCTCTGTGATGCGCAATCTGATGAGTGTAACATACCAACCTCCAGGGTCTGGGGAGGGTTCATACAGTACTGTGTATAAAAACAATCCAGGCATAAGAGCCATTCAATAAGTACGGTCATTGATCCCTTCTTTCATTTAGATGATGGAGGATAGTTGAATCTGACATCAACCAAAAAAGTCTGCCTTCTTTGTTGGATTCCTGCTTTAAGAAAATAGGGATGCTTTTGATATGGAAAATGTCCCACCCAAAAATATAAGCTCTTTTCCCTTAAGAGTTCTCATTTTTGCCAAAGCTGATAGATTTCCCTTGCTAAAGCATATATGTAGATTTGGAAGGAGACATTGGCAAAATTGAGTGAGATTAGACATGTTCTTTCCCCTCCTCTGGGCTTCAAGGATCCATTGGAGCAAACAGGTTCCCACCATTTTCATGGGGTTGTCCTTGGGGGAGAACACTTGGGTAGTAACTCTAACCTTGTCACAGGGTGGTCCTGGGTCACCAGCAGGGGCATCACCTGAGAAGTGGTTAGAAATGCAGATTATCAGTCCTACCACAAGCTTACTGAAATAGAAATGTGTCTTAACAAATCTTCCAGGTGGTTCTGATGCAAGCTAAAGTTTGAGAACCATCACTCTAAATAAAGCACTGTGCCCACTTTTTAAAATTAGCACACTTTTCTCTCCAACAAGGAGTTATTGACTCTCTTCTGTCTGTGCTCAGGCAGAAATGTTGCCAAAAGTGCAAACAAGCCCAGTCTCTCAAACTGGGTGAGGCCTTGCTCTGCAGACTTTATTTGCACACCAAGTTGACTAAATTCTGACAGTCCATCAGACAGACTGAAGTTATTGCTGAACCTCCCTGTTGGGAGTAATGCCTTAAATAAATGCCTTCAACTATTTCATTTTCATCAGCCAGCTTATTGTAATCAAAATGCTTTTTGGGGGACTAGGGGGAGAGTGTACCTAGTATAGCTTTACCCAGGGCAGAATTATAGGCACTTTTACCTGGGAATGTTTAAATGAACCAAAGTTTCTAGAACATTCAACAGACCTGCTCTCAGTACGTTAGGACACACAAGAGGAAAAATAAAGATATCAGCATACCAGGTAATAGCTTGGTAATGGTCATCAATGACAAAATCCTATTGGATTCACTTATTTGCTCATAAAAATTAACAAGTAAAACATGTGTGGGCTAAAGCACGCAATGTGCAAGGTTTTCAGGGGTGGTGTCCAATTTAATGTTTGGACTGCCAGAAGGTAACTAAATATCTCCCCTGGTGTGTGTTTTGAGCTACATGGTAGTTTTATTACAGAGATGCCAGAGTGGAGGGCATGCTGCATTTCTGTGTTCTGCCAGACAGTTTGGGAATTCAAGAGAGTGACTTCTCCCTCATTCCCTTTGTCTTCTAATCCTCCTTGCTCAGTAAAGAGCTGGGAAAGTCCAGATAAAGACCAGGTGCAGGCACAGAAGCCAACAGGAGAAGGGTGAGTATTTCTCCAGGACTTGAATGGGCTTGGAAGAGGACTGGAACTGGTGAAGGACCAACTCCTTGTCCCACCTCAGAGCAAGTCAGATCACCTACCACACAACATGGATGTGATTTGGTAGGTTGTTAATTAATATTAGCTGATTTGTTTTAATAAAGAGGCATCTCACTAACTAGGTAAGTTTTTAAGCTATCCACCAAATTGTTGTGAGGAAATATTTTAGCACATTCCATATTTGTGGAATTATTGGAATACTGGTAGAAATGATACATGTTCAGTGGTGGTAAACAGTTGGCTTGAATTATAACACAAGATGTCTAGCCAGGAAAAATAGAGCCATGTTCCCAAAGAGTAGTCACTGCCTCTGTTGATTTAAGACTTTAGTCTTATACATACACCCCTATGTTCATTGCAGCATTATTTACAATAGTCAAGATATTGGAGCAACCCAAGTGCCCATCAGTAGACAAGAGGATTAAAAAAATGGTGGTACACATATACAATGGAATATTACTCAGTCACAAAAGAGAATGAAATCTGCCCTGGCTGGTGTAGCTCAGTGGATTGAGCGCAGGCTGGGAACCAAAGGGTCCCGGTTCGATTCCCAGTCAGGGCATATGCCTGGGTTGTGGGCCCGGTCCCCAGTGAGGGCCATGTGAGAGGCAACCACACATTGATGTTTCTCCCTCTGTTTCTCCCTCCCTTCTCCTCTCTCTAAAAATAAATAAATAAAATAAAAAAATATATATGTTTAAAAAAAAGAGAGAGAATGAAATCTTGCTATTGAATATTTGTGAAACCTAGGGAGTATTATGCTAAGTGAAATAAATCAGAGAAAGACAAATACCATATGATTTCCCTTATATGTGGAATGTAAAGAACAAGATAAATGAACAAACGAAACAGAAACAGACTCATAGATAAAGAGAACAGACTGATGGTTGCCAGAGAGGATGGGAGTTAAGGGGCTGGCTGAAAAAGATGAAGGGATTTAGAAGTACAACTTAGTAGTTACAGAACGGTCATAGGGATGTAAGCATAGGAAATATAGTCAATAATATTGTAATAACTATGTATGATGTCAGGTGGGTACTGGAAATATCGGGGGGAGTACTTTGTAAAATATATTATTGTCTAACCACTATGCTGTACACCTGAAACTAATACAAAATAATATTGAATGTAAACTGTAATTGAAAAATAAAATTTAAAAAAAATTTTGAAATCTTCAGGATGGACCTCAGAATACAAAGACATTTATTTACCCCCAAGCAGCTCTAGAATTCTCTATCACTGCATGTTTGGGACTCCTTTACCCTCCAGTCTTTTTTTCTTTTCTTTTTTTTTAAGATTTTATTTATTTTTTAGAGGGAGGGGAGAAAGGGAGAGAAACATCAATCAGTTGCCTCTCATTCGCCCCCATCCGGGGAGCCGGCCTGCAGCCCTGGCATGTGCCCCAATTGGGAATCCAACCAGCAACTTGTCAGTTCGCAGGCTGATGCTCAGCCTACTGAACCACACCAGCCAGGGTTACCCCTACGGTCTTAACATGGCGTGGAACTTCTTTACTCCAGGGTGGACCTTGCCCGAGATGGGCAGTCAGGATCCTTCTCTGGAGAATTTGGATTTGAGCAAAACTAGTCAGTCTAGGAACTGAGGTTGTATAAACTCAAGTTTTAAGGCAGCCATTACGCTTTGAGAAGGTACAAAGCAGATCTGCAGAGAGAGAAGTACAGAGGACATTGCACTTAGAAGGATGAGAATTGCTGACCGATCACCTACCAGTGGCAGGATCCACTTCCTCACAAGGCTCTACTGCTGCACTGCTGGGTTTCTAGAGAAAACATCACACCTTTATAATAATTTGCTATTTTTATCTCTGAAATAAAACTAGCCTAAATAGCATTTTATTTCTTGTAACCTTCTTACTTAGACTTAGGTGGGATCGGGGAGGGATCCCAGAGTTTGGTCTCACTCTATAAGCTGATGATGTTGCCCTACCTTTTAAAATGGAAGAAAGGCCAGGAAGCTTCTGGATTGCTCCATTTGGAGTATTCCAGGCTGGATAATATACTGGTTGCTATACATTCATGTTATTATTGCTATTGAGGGGCAAATGCTCTGCCTACATTCTCATTTCATTGCCTCAGTCTTGTAATGAGGCTTCTGAATAGTTAATGTAACTTGCTGAGGACACAGAGATGGCACATGGCCAAGCCGGGACTGGGGGTGCAGATCTCCTTGGCCATGCTGCAGAAGGAGCACAGAAGGCTCCAACCTGGGCCAGCCTTGGGCAGTATCAGAGAGGGCTTGGCTCAAGGCACTAATTCAGAAAGGTTCTCAGGGATGACTCTGTTCCTGGCAGGGAAGAGGGGGCTGTGTGAATGATGGGCAATTGAGAGGAGGATCGGTCAAGCTCAACTTACACTGTTCATTGGCAAGCTTCCACAGTGATTTATTCCATATTAGCATTTGTCCCTAATGTTCCGTAATTATCATGGGAGTTGTGAGAATGGCAAGGTGTTGTTGCAACAAGGCCTTTCTACAAGCAATTCTTTGACTGGGGGTGCTGAGCCCTTCTCTAAGACACAAAGACAGATCTGCTTTTATACCTGGCACTTACCTGAGCAGCCATATGGTACTGGTCTCTGATGGGCTCAGTACCAGCTTCTGGTTCCAAACCAACTCATCATCTGGGCTTTTATTGCTTCTCTGGAAGACTGCTGGTAACCTGTGGGCGGCCCACAGAACCTGGAGCAGTTCCTTCCCATCCCAGGACGTGGCTCCCTGCCAGGTGCCTTCAGGGAGCAGTTGCAGAGGCCCCAACCTCCCAAAGCCAGCTAGTTTAGGACAAGAAGTCTGTTTATGGTTGCCTTTGGGATTTGATTAAGAGGATGGTATGCACATGATGGTGAATGGTTACGATTATTTGTTACAAAAATAAAGGTGGCTTTCACATTTTTTTTAAGGCCTAGTCATTGCAAAACCTTCTCTCCCCTCTCTTCTAACACTTATGACTTCATTTCTGGAGATCAAAGTAGACAGAGCTTTCGTAACTCTTCACCCTAGCATTCCCAAAACATGTGTGCCTATCCCAGCCTCCCTAAACTCAGAGAATTAGACCAAATTTGTGGATTGTAACTAATATGATGAATTTAGAGCCCCAAGTTGTCTTTCTTCTCTGTTTTGCTGAATGAATGCCTTGTTTCGCAAGAGCTGGTCATGATGCTGCTAAGAGATAGTTGAGAAGTATTTTCCATGATGTCATCTAAGCTTGTGGGGTTTGGTTTTGTTTTGTTTTGCTTCTCCTATATAATGGCATATCTTTTGTTTTGGTCAGTTTTCTTTCCCTAGTTTTGCATGCAGCTGAATGATAGAATGTTTTCTTTTCTCAGGAAAAATTAGATCTTAGTACTTTCCAAAGTCATTGCTGGGTTAACTGAGCCTCAGAAAGTGCAAGAATCTGTCCTGTGATAAACAAGAGTATTCTAGGATGTACAGAAATACTCTTATTAATGATGATTTTTTTATTATACGCTCTGTATCCCAGATTTAGTGACTTGTTTTCTGACAGATGTGAGCTGTTGCCTGTCCTTACAAAGGGCTCTATACCTGGAGGGCTTTCAATGTAGGTGGAGGCTGAGGGACCGAGGAGTTTGCTTAGTGCCAAAAACTGGCTTCGACTCCAGCACTGCCAAGGCAGGCACTGACATATCCCATTGGCTCAGGAGGCGTGTTACATGCTGGAGACTAACAGAAAAAATGGTAAAGTCAGCTCTCCGGGGAGCCTGCTGAGAACGCTTTCCCCTCCGGGTCCACCAGCATGCTTGCCCACTTCTCTTTTTTCAGGAACGTCTGATAGCTTTATTATTATTATTATTTTGTAGAGAGAGGAAAAACCTCCAAGAGATAGGTGATTTGCTGAACTCTTTCTTTAAGGAGAAATTCCTCTGCTTGCAGTGAGAAACTCACACTGTTGCATTCCATGCCGGGTTGGGACAGGGGAAGTAGATTGTGTCCCCCTGTGGGAGTCAACTTCCCAGAAAGTGGGAATGAGCAAGTTATCTGTGTGCCTTTCATTCTTCAGGTTCACCAGTACTATAGCTGTCTCCCTGAGGAGAAAGTCCCTTATGTCAACAGTCCTGGAGAGAAACTGCGAATCAAGCAACTATTACACCAGCTGCCACCACATGACAATGAGGTAAGGGGCTCGGGGGTACCTCAAGAATACTTTTCTTAGAATCTTCTCTGAATTGCTACCTTTCTACAGTTAGAATCCTGTGATCAAGGAGATCTCCAAAGAAAAATTCTGGCAATGCATTTTAGGTTTTAGCTTCCTTAATTAGAGCCAAATGAAACTGAAGAAACTGTCGGACACCTTCTGGAGATTTACCAAAAAGCGGAATCTCATTATGGGCTAGATTCGCCTCTGGCCTGGCACTACTAGCTATTTGAGGGTAACCAGGGAGCACTAAAATTTAAAAGCTCAAGTCCAGGTTTTCTTAGTTGAAGAAGAACGTGTGAGGCTGGTTTCCTGAGCATGTTAGATGATTGAGATTCCCTAGGCCGGTCCAAACCCTGCAAAATATTTGTGACTCCTTTATTTTCAGTATCATGTCATGTTAAGTGAGTGTGCACATTGCCCACGTTACACAGCAGCAGAAGTTAAGTGTCCAGATTTGCAGCTCTGAAAATCTGTGTTTTGTCCTTTAAAGTCCAACTTGCTAGGGTGATCCTTTGTACCCTCGAAAGTACGGCTCACGGGCTCTCCTTTTCTTCTGAACCCAGACACCCAGCACTAAAGCAGGCTTTTCTTATGTTTGAAGATTAATTGAGCATAAAGGGAAATTTGTAACTATGCTTTTAAAAGATCGTTATGCTTGAGGGGTTTAGGTTTGTACACTAGAAATTAATTTTTAAGTATCTGGTTTGTAAAAATAGTAATCACATAGAATTGAATTGTCCACTGAACTCTTATTGCATTTTAAATAAAAACATAATTTTCAGTTGGAAAAAATCCATACACCAGCCTTCTACCAAGTGCCCCACCCACAAGCTAGATCCTAGGGGAAATGACTGAGTGCTTTTTTAGTCTTTACCGTCCCACATTTGAATTAAAAAGGATAAATCTGGAGACACAAAAATAGATTTGAGTAAGTGGAGCAAAAGCTCAAACACTGAAGCAGCTCCTAAAAAGACAGCCACAGTTCCCTTTCCTATTGTTTACTTCAGACTTCATTAAAAATATATAAAAGTAATCTTTTCTCTTTAAAGCTGAGAGCAAGCCTTGTAACCTGATGCCCAGTTAACTAATTTGGAAGTGAAAATGTGGGTTTTTACAAGCAGGAGGGGTGTGCCTTCCTTTAGAAGCACGTCCATAAAATATCGGTGGTGTAACCATATATTCTGGGCTGTTCAGGTCCCTTGTTCTCTCCCTGGGACATCTAAATGAAGACTTTCTTTTTTTGTTAACTCTTTTTACGTGAGAGAGGGACTTGCTCTGCTCTTTTGTGCTTTTAATGGTTTATTCTATTTATGATTAACTGGTTTCATGAAAAGAGACCTTTCAAATTCCTTCTTCCTGTTGGTGAGAATTCCTTACATGTGACCCAGGGGGCAGATTTCTCCCATTTGACATGGCCCTTTTGAGAACAAAGGGTGATTCTAAAGTAAATATCTGATCATTCTTTTTTTCACCCTGAGAAAACAATTTTGATATCTACAGCAGCTCTGGTTTTCAAATTGGGGTGCACTAGTCTAGTTCAAAAAGTTTCCCTGTAACCATCTGGATGACAAAGCTTCTGATCATTTCAATTAACCTTTCTGATGCTCAGATTACTTTAAAGTAAGACAGGCAGTGGAAGTAGCACAGTGTATACTAAAATGTGGTAGATATGGCACTTTGGGTGGAACATGGACAAGACAGTAAATAATATTGAACCATGTAATCAAAGAATCACTTTCTTTTAAATTGAGTGGTTGAACAATCAGGGAAAGTTCAGTTGAGTGTTAGCAGGAGTGCGACATTTCTCCAGATCCTCCTAGTATCCACTTTGAAGTTGCAGCATTAAGAATCTGCATTTTACCTGGCTGGTATAGCTCAGTGGATTGAGCACGGGCTGTGAACCAAAGTGTCGTCAGTTCGATTCCCAGTCAGGGCACATGCCTGGGTGGTGGGCCAGGTCCCCAGTAGGGGCCACATGAGAGGCAACCACACATTGATATTTCTCTCCCTCTCTTTTTCCCTCCCTTCCCCTCTCTCTATAACTAAATAAATAAAATATTAAAAAATATAAGTGATTTTTAAAAAAGAATCTGCATTTTAGGATCTCCCACAAACAAAAGTAGCCAGCTAGAATCAAATAATACGGTTTTGTTCTCATTCTATTTAGTTTATGGCGACCCTCTTTTTTTGCATGTAATACTGATTTTCCATTTATAATCTTAATATACTTTCTTTTTAAGTAAACATATTCAAGTTTTAAAATGTGAGACCATTTTAAAGCAGTATTAAGTAAGTAATAGTTTAAGACTATGACAAAATTCCTGAGATATACAGACATAAGGGGAGAGATGGGAAATACTGAACCAAGTGTCTTTAATTCCCTCCCTTACTTCTGTGTCGGCATTTGATAGAAGAAGGAGCATATCTTAATGTGAGTGGATGCATTAACCAAAGGCAGCACCTGCTCTTTCCTCCTGCTCACAGATAATCAGGCAAGGGCCCTGTGAAGCAACACAGATAACCTTTGAGCCAATTCTTCAGTCTCAAGCCTCTGGTTCCCCATTTTCCCAATAATGAGATGGGAAAAGAGAAGCTGTGAGCCTGTGGACAAGCTGTGAGCTTGCTGGCCTGGAGCCATCCATTGGTATCAAGGACCACTTATGTGGGCACATGGGCTTGAACGTATGAAGACCCAACAATCAATTTGAAAATCCAAATCCATTTGAAAGAAGGAGAAAGTCCCAGATCTTGGATTGGATTTTAGTGTAGTGAACAGAATGAGTCAGTGAGGATGAGGAACAGGTCCTGCCAAGCCCTGGGCTCCAGAGTTTGGAACCTTTAGTAAACAATTTTGCCTGTCAACAGTCTTAGGCAAAGACTCATTTTAAATGTCCCCAAGCCTGGTGGTGTTAAAGTATCGGCCAGGACCATAAAACCAAATAGGAGCATGTTTAATGAGAAAACTCTGAAGCATGTCCTTCAGAAATCCTAAGGAGCAAGAGCAACTCTCCCATGTCATCCTCTGTGTCTGTTCAGGTCCGATATTGCAACTCCCTGGATGAGGAAGAGAAACGGGAGCTGAAACTCTTCAGCAACCAGAGGAAACGTGAAAACTTGGGCAGAGGGAATGTCAGGCCCTTCCCAGTCACCATGACAGGAGCTATTTGTGAACAGGTGAGTGTAGATTCCGAGGCATGAAGACAGATTACTCTGGCCCACTTTCAATCCACAATCATTTTATTGAGCACCTCCTTTGGACCAGACATTGTTCTTGGCCAGGGGATACAGCAGTGAACAAAATAGTAAAAGTTTGATCTTTTAATAAGGTGTTAAGTCAGGCAATAACATAAATAAAAAAGATAGAAAAAATATAGCAGGGAAGTGGGTTAGGAAGTGTTGGGAGATTGGGAAGGTTGCAGTTTTCATAAAGTGACCTGGAAGTGTTCCCCCACCCCCTTAGAAGGTAGTTTCTGAGCAAAGATAAGCAAGAACTGAGAGAGTCAGGCATGCAGGCCTTGGGGGAGGGGCTGCAGGGCAAAGGGAGCAGCCAGCTCAAAAGCCCTGAGGCAGTATCATTTCATTTTATGTTCAATGAATAGCCAGTTAGCCAGTGTGACAGGGCAGAGGCACGAAGGAGGAGAACTGACAGAGGGCCAGGTCCTGGAGATGTATGTATCCATTGAAAAGAGTCGAGCTAAGGAATGACGTATGATGGATTTCTATTTTAAAATGAGTCCTTTAGAAAATGGAGTTTACCTGGACCATGGGTCAGCCTCTTTCCCATGATCATTCCAGGACCAGTGACATGGTGACATTTAAAGGGTGGTAAATAGATGGTCTCCTTGGTTTGAGGGTTCTTTAGCAAAGTGCATGAACCCCCTGCGTTCTTCCTAAGACCTCTCTGGGTTGAAGAGTCTGGATTTGTTTTTTCTCCTACTCTCCTGTAGAGTACTCAGGGCATGGCAGAGGAAGGTTTTTAAGAAAACAGGGTGGTGAGAATCCAGCCTGCCTGCATTCACCCGCCCCTCCTCCTAGATGCCAAAAGCCTTGCGATGCTAAATGTTATTTTCTACATTTCGCTTAGACCTGCTGCTTTTCTTACAGGCCCACCTAACTGCTTAAGCTCTAAAGGGACCCATTCAGGTGCTGAAGATATGTGAGCTGGCTCTGGGAAAAGAAAGTGAAAATAGTACCCTAAGAGACTGGATGCCATTTGGGGGCTTTTTTTTTTTTTTGGATTTCAGAGGGATAGGGTAAGAAGGTTCATGCGGATGGAATGGAGACGATACTTAATAGGGAGCCAAAGGACTAGAGGTCTGGTGGTGGGGTCTTCATCCTTAAGACACACCCTTGAGATGCGCATGGTCTGTTGTTAAGATGTGAGGTTCAGTTTGTTCAATTCAGGACCTCCAGCACTCTCAAATCCTTCTCCTGGAGCCAGTCCACTGGGGCTCACCTATGACAGAAGGAAGGTTCAGCATTTTGTGGGCAGATGTCAAAAACAGTATAGAATAGTGACAAGAGAATGGAAGCAGAAAGACCTAAGGTGACTCATATTTCTCCCAGATGACCTTGGCCATGTTACTTCTCCTCAGTTTTGTCATCTGCAAAGTGGGGATAGCAAACACCTACATCATAGAATTATCTTAAAGATTGAATGGGATTCTGTATTGTTAAAGTAATTAAACAAGGGGCCCTTTACACTGAGATAGCTCTAGTACTTTGTATGGTAGTCTACATAATAAGCAAACCAAAACCAGAATCAATGTACTGGAATCCAAGAAAATGAAACAGAACAACCAATCACAAATGCCACATAGGCCTCCCCAAATAAGGCAACTGCTTAAGTTACAACCAATCAAATCATATCCTTGCTTTGCTTTCATCTCTTTATAAGAACCTCTCCCTGAGTTCCACTCAGTGGAATGCTCCCAACCACTTTCAGTTTGGTGCTACCCAATTTGATTAAATATTTCCCCAAGTAAACTCTTGAAATTTTTAATGTACCTCAGTTATCTGTTAACAGTATGCTACCCAGTTCTACTAATGTTAAAAAAGGAAGGTGCAGTATTTTTTGTAACATAATGTCTTTCTTTTGTCTGGTCAGACACATGAATGAGATCCCAGAGACTGTTAAGATCTTTACTTCTTTTTCTATAAAGCATTTCAACCCACATGAGGTCCATGGTGTAGAAAAGGTTTGGAAGTAGCTTTTCTACTCTCTAGACGTTGTCCCCAGAGCTTATCCCCTCATGGTGAATGCCCTGGTCAGCAGAGAGCCTTCCCCTGGACCCACTGCTTCACACTTTAGTCCTCCCTCAAAAACCCTCAGACCATATTGGTTTTATCCCAACACCAGTTGTAAGAAAGGTTATCAGAGATTCTGCCTTGTTCCTTTCTGTATGGGGAATGTGAATGGGAAGATAGGGGAGGGAGACAGAAGAAGCCCTTCCGAGAGTCAAGTCTTGGAAGTGGTGCCTTTTCAATCAAGACTATATAAAAAGATGTTAGAGGAAACAGGCTAAAAGCATGCCAGAAAGACTTTCAGAGCAATAGTTAAAGGCAGGCATGTTTTAATGAACCCACTCCCCTATCATCTTACAGCCCCCTCTCCCCACCCTCAGCCCCCACAGCCTACTCCTCCTGGTGTTAAACTTGGCTGTGCCTCTGGATGGCGTTTGGAGGATCTAAAAGATAATGAGACCTTCACTCTGTGTAAGTTTGCCTCCTACCTGCAAGCATCTTCTTTTCTTCCCCACCTTTGTGAGTTCTTATTTTCTGACTTTATCTTCATCTTAACTTGGTGGCCCTCCTAAAGGAGATTGGGGGGAGGGCACGTATGTAAAGCAGGTAGCACAGGGACTAGTTGGAAAATAAGTGCTCAGTAGTCGACTATTGGTAGAAGTGATGGCTATTCATCACCTGCGCGTGGTACTGAGACATGGGAGCCTATGTTCACACTGATGTTTCCGTTTGCCTCACAGTGTGGTGGCCAGATTAACGGCGGGGACATCGCCGTGTTTGCATCACGTGCTGGCCACGGTGTTTGCTGGCACCCACCCTGCTTCATATGCACTGTCTGCAATGAGCTCCTGGTGGATCTGATCTACTTCTACCAGGACGGGAAGATATACTGTGGCAGGCACCATGCCGAGTGCCTGAAGCCGCGCTGCGCAGCCTGTGACGAGGTCAGTGCACTGTCCGTGGGGCTTGCAGCCCTACCCATCAACCCTCTGTTCTATAACCAACACAGCATCCAGTAGCTTCCCGCACAGAAAAAAACCACAGACCACCCCACCTTCTTATATTAACCCTTTCCAGAGAGATGCCCCATCCCTTCCTAGTTGCTAGCTTGTCCGTGGCTGGTTTTACTGAACATGGCAGTCTCATGGACATTTGTATGGAAAGGCGGTTAGTTTCTGTAGCTGAGAAGACTCCTAGCATTAGGTCAGTTCAGAATGGTTAAAGAAAGAAAAATGGCATTGTGCAGCTTTAGATTTCGGCCGGAATCCCAGGGAGAAATCATCAGTAACAATGCGCCACTTATGTCTCAAGTTCTGTTTTCTTAACTTCACTGGGACAGATTGGTTTGAGAAGAGAAGAAAGCTGGTAGCATTATTTAATTTCCTCACAATATACCAGAGTTCTGGTGAAGATGCAGGAGGCAGATGGACACTCCATTTGGATACCACTGCCCCACAGTCTCAAGAGGAACATGGATTTGCTACCCAGAATCCGAAAGCAGACAGGAACACAAGGCCCAGACCTGGTGCTTTCTCCCACCAGAAGCACAGCCAGGTCTGATCTTAACCTGGAAGAATACAAAACCTGATTTAGTTTTAAAGGTTTGGAGCTTATAGCTCAATAAAAAAATTTTAAGGGTTTGGAGCAGAAAGGAGAATGTTCTAAAGGTGACCGCTTTTAAGGGAATCATTTGGAGGAAATCTTGGACAGGGGTTTTCTCCTGCACAAAGTAGAGTTTTAGTTCTATCTGACCCTGAAAACAAAAATGTGAGACTGTATAAACAATACTCCACTTTTTAGCCAGAGTTCACTATTGCATGGGAATTTCTTCCTTACAAATGCCTATGAAAGATTCACTCTTCTAGGAGGAAGTCAATCAGCCTTAACTAATTTGGACTCTCATGCCATTGGTGATGTTCAAGAGAGACCCTCTGGACAGGTAGTTGGGAAACCAATTTCAGGTCCAGCTCTGTAATTCTAGGCAGCCACTTTACCTTCACGCCTTGGTCTCTACATCTGAAAATGAGTGCTCATAATATGACATTATATTATTTAATGGCAAAGAAAATATGATGATTTAAGTGCTCTGAATTTTTTGTTTATTGAGATATAATTCACATAATATAAAGTTCAACTTTTTAAGGTATACATATTCGGTGATATTTAATATATTCACAGAGTTGTGCACTCATCATTACTGTCCAATCCCAGATCATTTGCATCACCCCAAAAAGGAACTCTGTCGATGAGCAGAAACTTCCCTTTTCCCCCTGTGCCCAGCTCCTGGCAACCACTAATCTCGTCTCTGTCTCTATGGATTTACATATTCTGGACATTTCATATAAATGGAATAATACAATATGTGAATTTTTGTGTCTGACTTCTTTTACTCAGCATGATATGTTCAAGGTTAATACATACTATAGCATATATCAGTATGTATTTATTTCCATGGCTGAATATTATTCAGTTGTACGTATCTATCACATTTTGTTTAGCCATTTTTCAATTGATGGACATTTACGTTGTTTCCACTTTATAACTGTTATGAATGATGCTACTGTGAACATTCATGTGCAAGTTTTTATATGCACATATATTTTTAATTCTCTTGAGTATATACCAAGGAGTGGAATTGCTGGGTCATACAAAAATTCTGTTTACTTTAGTATATTTTATTGATTATGCTATTACAGTTGTCCCATTTTTTTCTCCCCTGTATTCCCCTCTGCCCTGCACACCCCCTCCCACCAGCATTCCTCCCCCACCCTCTTAGTTCATGTCCATGGGTCAAAAGTATAAGTTCTTTGGCTTCTCCATTTCCTACACTGTTCTTAACCTCCCCTTGTCCATTTGTACCTACCATTTATGCTTCTTATTCCTTTACTTTTTATCCCCTTCTCCCCAATCCCCCTCCCTGCTGATAACCCTGCCTGTGATCTCCATTTCTGTGATTCTGTTCCTGTTCTAGTTGTTTTCGTTTTAGTTGTTCCTGTTCTTAGTTTCTTTTCATTTTTGTTTTTGTTCTTATGTTCAGTTGTTGATAGTTGTGCATTTGTTGTTATTGTACTGTTCATAGTTTAGACCATCTCCTTTTTCTTAGATAAGTTCCTTTAACATTTCATATAATAAGGGCTTGGTGATGAGGAACTCCTTTAACTTGACCTCATCTGGGAAGCACTTTATCTGCCCTTCCATTCTAAATGATAGCTTTGAAGGATAGAGTATTCTTGATGTAGGTTCTTGCCTTTCATGACTTTGAATAACTTCTCTCCAGTCCCGTCTTGCCTGAAAGGTTTCTTTTGAGAAATCAGCTGGTAGTCTTATGGGAACTCCTTTGAAGGTAACTCTCTGCATTTCTCTTGACGCTTTTAAGATTCTCTCCTTATCTTTAATGTTGGGTAATTTCATTGTGATCTTCCTTGGTGTGTGCTTCCTTGGGTCCAATTTCTTTGGGACTCTCTGAGCCTCCTGGACTTCCTGGAAGTCTATTTCCTTTGCTAGATTGGGGAAGTTCTCTTTCATTATTTTTCAAGTACGTTTTCCACTTCTTCCACTTCCTCTTCTCCTTCTGGCACCCCTATGATTCAGATGTTGGAATGTTTAAAGTTGTCCTGGAGGTTCGTAAGCCTCTCCTCATGTTTTTGAATTCTTGTTTCTTCATTCTCTTCTGCTTGAATGTTTACTTCTTCCTTCTGCTCCAAATCATTGATTCAAGTCCCGATTTCCTTCCTGTCACTCCTGGTTCCCTGTATATTTTCCTTTATTTCACTTTGCGTAGCCTTCATTTCTTCCTTTCATTTTGTAACTGAGTTCAATCACTTCTGTGAGCATTCTGATTACTAGTGTTTTGAACTCTACATCTGATAGGTTGGCTGTTTCTTCATTGCTTAGTTCTATTTTTGGAGCTTTGATCTGTTCTTTTATTTGAGCCTTTTTTTTTTTTTGTCTTGGCATGCCTCTTATGTAGTAAGGGGCAGAGCCTTAGGTATTGCTAGGACATGGCTACCTATGTAGCTGGGTTGTGGCACTGTATGTGGGGAGGGGTCTGAAAGGATACAATACCACTTTCTTGGCTCTCAGCTGGCTTTCAGTCACTTCACGTGCTTCCCACAAGCAATGTGGGGCCCTCTGGTGCTGATTCCCAGGTGTGTGGGCTTGTGTATGTTCTGGGACCCTGTGGGTCTTTCCAACCAACTCTTCTTTGAGGCTGGGAGTTTCTCCCGCCACTGAAATTCCCACAGGTTCTTACAACCAGAGGTTTTGAGGCTTTATTTCCCTGCTCTAGAACCCTGGGTTGTGTGGTCTGTCTTGCTCCCCAGTTGTTCCTCTTAGTTTGTCCGCATGCAAATATAGGATCACCCAGTCCACCAGCCATTGCCTCGCCCACCTGGTCCTCCAGCCACCACCTTCCCAAGTATCCACTCTGTCCCGGCTGCCCATCTCCACTCCTCCTATCAGTCTGGGTGAATGTTTCTTCTTTAACTTCTTGGTTGTTAGACTACCATAGAGTTTGATTTTCTGGTAGTTATTGTTGTGCTTTTGTTTTTAAATCTGTTGTTGTACTTCTTTTGGTATTGGGAGGAGGCCTAATAAAAGTGTATCTACCTACACCTCTATCTTGGTCAGATGAAAATTCTGTTTAATTTTTTGAAGGAATCCAAACTTCCTTCCACAACAGTGTCACCATTTTACATTCCCACTATCAATAAGTGAGGATTCCAATTTCTCTACACTCTCCTTAATACTTATCAACTGTCCTTTTTATTATAGTCATCTTGTTGAAAAGTGGTTTTGATTCACATATCCTTAATGGCTAATAATGTTGAGCATCTTTTTATGTGTTTATTGACTGTATATTTTTCTTTTTTGAAGATGTTTCTAATCAAATCCTTGGTCCATTTTTCAATTGGGTGATCTTTCTTTTCGTTGTAGAATTGTAACTGTTGTTTATGTATTCTGGATACTAGTTTCTTATTAGATATTTGATTTGCAAGTATATTCTCATATTCTGTGGTTATATTTTCACTTTCTTGATAATGTCCCTTGAAACACAAAAGTATTTAACTTGTATGAAGTCCAGTTTATTTACTTTCTTTTGTTGCTTATGCTTTTAGTGTGTCATATCTAAGAAATCATTGCCTAACCCAAGGTCAGGAAAGTTTACACCTGTTTTTTCTTCTTAGCATTGTATAGTTTTTGGGTTTCTAATGCTTTGATTCCCTTGAGTTCCTTTTAGTGTATGGTGTGAGATAGGGATTCTGATTCATTCTTTTGCATATGGCTATCCAGTTGTCCCAGCCCCGTTTGTTGAAGAGACTATTCTTTCTCCATTAAATGTCCTTGGCTCCCTTATTGATAATCAATTGGCCATAAATGTTTGGGTTTATTTCTGTACTTTCAATTCTAGTCTGTTGATTTACATGTCTCTTCTTATCCCAGTACTATACTGCCTTGATTACTGTAGTTTGTAGTAAGCTTCTAAATCTATGCTCTGAAATGTAAAAAACTCTATATTAAAGATCAAAATGCAAATGCTTCTGAGGGCTAGTAGATAGTGTACATGAACGTGGCTCATATTAAGGCAACAGTGAGTGGTGAAGAGTATGCCAAACTGGAGAATTCACCACCCATCTGAGAGCAGCAGCCCCTCCTCAGCTTGAGCTACTGTGGCCATGCAGGAATGTATACTGAGTGTTGCCAAATATATATTTTAAAGAGAAACCAGGATTCCAGGTGTTTATAAGAAATTTCCCATTTTTAAAAAGAATATTGTGTATACGCCAAATAAAACAACTATATGTGTTCACAGCGCCCAGGAGCTGTCAGTTTTTGGTCCTGCTTTATATTCTTCATTGTAAAACATTCTTTTTCTTATTAAAATGTGGTGAAAGTAATTACTGCCCATGCCAGAAACTATGTTTAATTGTAAGTTAGGCAAATCCAAATGCAGGAGCTGATTTAGATATAAAATGAACATATGCATATCAAATTTTATTTAATGACTTGTGGATGGGACCTGCCTTCCCACCCTTCTAGTATGGGGCCCCTAGCTTTTCTCATTTAAAGTGCATTCTCATGGCTGGTCCCTAACTATTTGGCTTCCCATCTCCAGATCATCTTTGCTGATGAATGCACTGAAGCTGAGGGGCGGCACTGGCACATGAAACACTTCTGCTGCTTCGAGTGTGAGACGGTGCTGGGCGGCCAGCGCTACATCATGAAGGAGGGAAGGCCCTACTGTTGCCACTGCTTCGAGTCCTTGTATGCAGAATATTGTGACACCTGTGCCCAACACATAGGTGAGGCAACACTTGGGGCTCAGCTTGGTCCTACTGAGACTGGACTCCCATTGTGTCTGGGGTAGTTATAATCTCTTTGGTTGCAAATGATAGAAACCCAATTCATACTAACTTAAGTAAAAAAGGGAATATCTTGGCTTACATTACTAGAAAGGCCAGGGAGTATTTGGCTTCAGGTAGGCATGGATCAAGGTTCATACAAAGTATGTTTTTTTCTTTTGTGTCTCAGTTCAGCTTGTCTTCTATTGGCATCATTTGGGAGCAAACTATCATCACGTATGGCCAAGATGACCCTCCAATTATACAATCTTAGCACTTGTTCTGTAAAGGAGTGGGGCTATGTCTCTACCAGTATCCAAATCAGGTTCTCTATATAAGAATCCCATAGGCCCTGGTTTGATCATACGTTCTGCCCTGGAAACAAGATAAGGGATTCTTAGATTCTATTGGTCTGCCTGAGTCATAGGCCCAGCCCCAAGGTGAGGCTGTGTGATGTACAGACTCACTACCAAGGAGAGGAAGAGAGTTCCCAGAAGGAAAATATAAAGAGATGTCTTCCACTGCCTCCCTGGAAAAACTCAAATGTCAACAGGGAGGAACCAAAACAGTTCTCTTGGTAGGAAGGGAAGTCAACAAAACCAAATGGTTTCTGGCAAACATGTCTTTTTAAAAAGTTGAACCAGCCAAATACAAAGCAAGAGAACCTCAGATAGCTCATAAGCTATAAACTCCCCAAATTAGGGGCAGATGTGAGACGGTGAAAATCATTTTCCCTTTGCTAATACTAACCAATTTGTTCAACCCTCCAACACTGTTCTGGATCATTCTGCATCTGTGGCTTCTTCATTCAACTTGTATGTTCTGGCACCTTGAGAATGAGCCACCCTTTAAAAAGAAAAAGAGTTGGCAGTGATGAGTGTCTGTGAGACCAGCAGCTTGGTCTTCCTCTGGTTTGTGCAAGTCCAAGAAATGTATTCAGAAGCTGCCAGCTTCTTACCAAGAGTTTATCAGGAACAAAAAGAAGTGGCTTTGTTCCCCTGTTCATCAGAAGTGATTTAGTCAAATGAGAAATTAGCTAGCAATTTGGAGGGTTTTGTGTATTGATAAAAATCACAGCTTTGTGGACAAGGCACCTACATGTGCTCCATGGTCCTTTGCTGTTGGGCATCCATCCCAAACTACTTTGCTTCTGTGAGGCCTTTCTGGGCTAGAGGCCTTGTGAAGCCCAGGGTTAAGCATTGCTATGTCAACCTTTGTCCAGCAGCATCCCCTTCTGTGGCCTTGAGTGATGCATAGATTCCCTTTCCCCAACCCCTAAATACCACACTCTCTTGCAACCTGATGCCTCAACCAAGAATCCAACCGCTTTCATTCTCACAAGGACAAAACAGTCAAAGAGACAAGCTTCTTTTTATGGTAAGAGTTAGGGAATGGGGACTTTGACTTGGATAGGTGGCCAGGCCGTGAGGAAGGGTAGAGGTGGGACACTGTCAGGGGGACAGTTCGCCTTCCCTTCCCTGCACTGCTTGCGTGGATTCTGGGCCTGCAAGTAGGTGCTTACTCGGGTGGCTGTACAGAGACCTTACAGCAGTGATACCCCCTTCTTGTTAGTATTGCTATTTCTTCTGTCCCTTTCTATTGAGACTACAAAGCCTCTCCAGAAACTGCCACTTAGAATTTTTGCTCAGCAGCAGGGAAGAGAGAAAATCTGACTGTCACCACAGCATGTACACTTCAGAAGGCCCTGTTTTCTTCTTTCTCGCTTCTTCTAGCTATTTGAGAACAGTGATTGGCATTCTCCCTCCTTTTCCCTTAAATCCATAGAAAGGCATCCATGTTTTACCAGAAAAGAGGAGCTCAGTGGCCTGTAGAATTATCACTTCTGCAGTTTAAATGCTGCCCCTGATTTTTTGCTCTAAATCCACTTTTCTGTAAAATGTAATTTCCTGCGACAGAGAAAGGGTGTGCTCTCTATCATACACACCAGTCTCTGGCTGCTTTGCTCTGACTATATTTTACAAATATTCCATATTTATATAGCTGCTCAGAGCAGATCCTGCATCAGACAGCCGTTGCTAGGGCAACAGTACTTCTGCCTATGCACAGCAAACAGTTCTATAAACAGACGGCAGCTTATAACCACAGTAGACACATCTACCCTCAGAGAAGTACTTAAAGGACTGGAAGGGGTGGGGGAGCACTTACATGTGGACCAGCAGAGCCTTTTTCCAGATGTTTAGAGTTCAGGAGCAGTTCAGAGCAACATCTGACATCGCTGATGTTTATCAGTGTTCTGCTGCCTGCTGGGCCACTTGGAACACTCAGCCCCCTTCACTCCCACAGAGCCCAACTGGCTGGGAGGCCTGTGGCCCCAGAATTAGGCCCCTGCTGTGTATCTGCATATCTGAGCATGTTTCCTTGCAGAAGCACCAAGAAGCTGGAGGAGGACAGGCCATAGGAACTGGCCTTCCTAACTACCTGAGACAGGGAGTGGGAAGGCTGCGCCCGCTGGGGATCTGTGTGAGTAGGAGCTCACAGTAAGGGCCTAGGATAGCCAGATATCAGCAGGAGCTCCCTGGAGGAGAGTAGAAAGGGAGAAGGGAGGGAAGACCAAGCCAGCCTTAGAGCTCTCTCCTGGCCTGCATCCAGGCAGTGACCCTCGGAGCAAAGAGGGATGCAGGCATTAATCCTAATAAAAAACACAAGAAAAGCAGTCAGAATAGTTACAGGCACAGGTCCAAGCATTATCTGTGTAGTAACTCAGTTAATCCTCACAACTTCCCTGTGAAATAAATATTACAATTATCCCTATTTCACTGTGGAGGAGACCAAGGCGCAGAGAGACGAAGCCACTTGCCTGGGACCGCATAGCTAGATAGCAGCAGAACCGAAATTTGAACCCAAGCTGATGGGCTTCAACATCTTACAACCATCTGGAATGGCAGGGGGCTGGGATTTCAACCTGTGTTGGTCTGAGTCTTGATGCCTCACTCTTAACTGCCAGAGAGTTCTGCCTCCGGGTGCTGCCTGCCCTTGCTGCCAGGAGCCCTGGAAGAAGTGTAGAAGGAGCCACAGCTCTGGGTCAGCTGTCTCTAGCCCACCCCAGCCAGTCCTCACTCCCGCTGGGAATGCTGTGCTGAATGAAAGTGAATTGATTCAGTGTCCCTTTCCCCTTGGGGTGTCCCTTATGGCTGGTCTTGACCCTCTAAATATCCCCTCTTAGTCCCTAGGGCCTACCACTAATGCCTCTCTCTCTGCAGGCTCCAGGGACAGACAGGTTAGTGGGGAAAACACAGGCAGGGCCGGGAGAGGCTGCTCTGCTGTTGCCTTTGTTATTGCCTTTACCTTTTTCTCTCCGTTTTTTGTTCACTGCCTCTCCAAAAGTAATTCCTGGAAAGTCCAGGCTCAGGATCCTCAACCACCAAAGGTGAAGGAGACTGTTGGTACTGCCTTTCTGGAAGGATTTTCATTAGCAGACACCAGGAAGCATGCACAGGCCCCCTTTCCTCCCACAGTAATTGCAGGACAGCACTCTCAGTGGGCTGTCCCCACAGGATGGGGCCCCAATAGTTCCTGGCTTTCATTCTGCCAGTTCAGAAACTGCTATCAAAAGAGAGACTCCCTGCATCACTATCTTAGTAACAGTCCCAGGTGACTCTTCTTGGCCGGGTGCAGGTTACATACTCACCCTTGAACCAGTCACTTGGCTGGGAAATATGTTTTTATGCTAGACAGTGCTGGGTCCAAGTTCAAAGCTCCTGGCCCAAGGGTATCAGGGAGATAGTAACCCTCGGGGAGATTAAGTGCCATAACCAGAAGAAGGCAGAAGGGACCCTGAGAAGCAAGTGCAGTGGGGCCTGTGGGAGGTTCTCCTACAGGTATAACGAGATTATGTAAACCAGGCATAGCCCTGGCATGGGACAAAATATGTTTCTCCCTTTCCTGAAGAAGCAAAGGATATGGATGCTTATGGAGGGGCAATTTATTTGACAAACCGTGTCCAACTTTTTCCTTACCAAAAGCAGATTTTTCCTTATCAAGAACTGAAGTCCACAGTTTTTCTTTTCCACTGAGCTTCTTCAGTGATTATGCTTTGGAATGGGATACACTGGTGGTGGGATTCAATTCATCTTTGTATTCAACATATGAAGAGCCCCTACAATGCACCATGCCGTGTTCCTGGGGATACCAAAGGAACTCAATGACCTTGTCCTCAGAGAGCTTTGCTTTTAGTGGGAGAGAGAACTAATCAACAGGATGTGCATACTCATATGTCACAGTCCAATGTCAAGTGGTACTAATGCTATAAAGAAAAATGCAGCAGGTGTGGGTGGAGAATGATAGTGTATCAGTAGGATGGACAGGACAACTTCTCCAAGGAGTCGACTTTTAAACAGACGCCTAAGTAGAGTGAAGAAGGCAATGCCAGTGTCAGGGGGAGGAGCAAGACTTCCTGGGCACAGATCTCATCTGTGATTTTCAGCTGTTTAACATTAGGCAAGTTATTTAACCTCCTGTGCCTCTGTTTTCTCATCTGAAAAATGAAAATAATGTTAGGAACCTCCCTCATACAGCGGAGGGGTTAAGTGAGTTTACACATACACAAAGTATTTGTGATACATTGATATCATTATTGCTATTTGTCTGGAGGAGTATGTCCCAAGCAGAAGGATTCGTGGGCAGGCCATTTGGATCTGGTTTCTCTACTCAGAGCAAATGAGTTAAGAAGGAGTTGACTAGTACAGCAAGGAAGTGCTAGTAGTAGGACACAATATCATTTCCTTGGGGGTTTGATCACTGATGGAACGACATTATATTCTGCTGCATCTGGAACCCTGAGCCACACCAGCAGCCTGTATGTTTCACAATGTAATGCAATAGTCTGAGCAGCTCATCAGCCTCTTCTGTGTGACTTCTTTCCTCAGGGATCGACCAAGGCCAAATGACCTACGATGGCCAACACTGGCATGCCACTGAGACCTGCTTCTGCTGTGCTCACTGCAAGAAATCCCTCCTTGGGCGGCCGTTCCTCCCAAAACAGGGCCAGATATTCTGTTCACGGGCCTGCAGTGCTGGGGAGGACCCCAATGGATCAGATTCATCTGATTCTGCCTTCCAGAACGCCAGGGCCAAGGAGTCTCGGCGCAGCGCCAAAATTGGCAAGAACAAAGGCAAGACAGAGGAGCCCGTGCTGAACCAGCACAGCCAGCTGCAAGTGAGTTCCAACCGGTTGTCTGCCGACGTGGACCCCCTGTCTCTGCAGATGGACCTGCTCAGCCTGGCCAGCCAGACACCCAGCCTCAACCGGGACCCCATCTGGAGGAGCCGGGATGAGCCCTACCATTACGGGAACAAGATGGAACAGAACCAGCCCCAGAGTCCCCTGCAGCTACTCAGCCAGTGCAACATCAGAACTTCCTACAGCCCAGGAGGGCAGGGGGCTGGGGCCCAGCCAGACATGTGGGCCAAGCACTTCAGCAATCCCAAAAGGAGCTCATCCCTGGCCCTGAAGGGGCATGGTGGCAGCTTCATCAAGGAATGCCGAGAGGACTACTACCCGGGCAGGCTGAGATCCCAGGAGAGCTACAGTGATATGTCCAGTCAGAGCTTCAGTGAAACTCGAGGCAGCATCCAAGTCCCCAAATATGAGGAGGAGGAGGAAGAGGAGGAAGGGGGAATGTCCACTCAGCAGTGTCGGACGCGTCATCCACTCAGTTCCCTGAAATACACTGAGGACATGACGCCCACGGAGCAGACCCCTCGGGGCTCCATGGAATCATTGGCCTTGTCTAATGCAACAGGTAGGTTCTGTCCATCTTGTAGTCAGACTACATTGGGAGATCTTGGGTGACCTGATGCTAAGCCTCAGGGTTTTCAAGTTTTTCCTGCCATAAGCCCTCCAGGAGGTCACTGGGGAAGGTGCACCCAAGCATCAGATGGCTGCTTTAAATGGATTCCCTATATGCAGACCCTGAGGCAGTCATTTAGAAGCCTGTGAAGTGTTTTGGAGATGCTTCCAGGGTGGGGCACGGGGAGGATCCAAGTGAAGGATGTTGTATAGACAGAAGTGCAGCTTCAGCCCAACCCCACATGGGGCTCTGGAGGATGTTACCCCACACAATTGGTTCCCTCTTATGACAAATGGGCTGATGTTTGGCACCATTGTATCAGTCAGTCGTTGGCTTTGGGCTGCTGGTGAGCAACTGGGGGATGAGGCTGTGGATGTGGGGATGTGGCAAGGCAACTCCTGTCAGCCAAAGGCAACATTCAGGAGAAGGGGCAGCTGTGAACGGGAGTCAGTGCTCACAAAACCAGGTGCTGCCTGGGGTACCAATGCATCTGCAACAGCTTCCAAGCCCTAGTATCTCATTAAGGAGCTGGTCTTAATGTGAAGATAAAGACGAGAGAGAGAGAGAATGAGAATCCAATGCCCACCATCTCCAGGGAAATTGTCTAGCTGTTTTGTGTGTGCATGTGAAGACACGTCGATGTTCTCTGGGATGGCACTACTCAAAGAGTCGTCTGGGGATCAGGGCTGGCTGCAGTCCACAGAGAGATGAGTACTGAAAGGACAGTGTTTAGGGAGTCTGAGAGCAATTTGACAACAGCCAAGTGCATGTTCGTCGGGTGCAGGTACAGACCAGTGAGGGTGTTGTAGAGCCCATGGGCGAGTTGTATGTGATATTGCTGTGTATCAGCCATGTTCAGGAAGGCACGTATCAGTCCACAGTGGATTACAAGTAAACTGGTCCCTCACTAAGGATAACTTCAGAAGTACTGCTCTAAGATGCACTCAGTGTACCTGCCCCTCATGGGCTGGACCCCCAAGAGGGAGACCACCTCTAGCCCAGACCTTAGAGGTCCCGTAGTCAAATGCGTCTGGGTGGAGATTGTGGTAAAGTAACGCATGTCAGCCCCATCTGAAGGGGACAGCCATTCTCGGCTCCCACTGCTTGTTGCCACTTGCAGGGTTATTTATTCATTAACTAACAGTGATATAGCTTTAACTGTGTGCCAAGCATTGCTCTAAGCACTTTGCAAACGTTAATTCAGTTAAATCATCACAACCCTATGAAAGAGGATGACTATTAAATTTTCATTTCTTAGTTGAAGAAACTAAAGCACAAAGAGGCTGAAAAACATGACCCAGCTTTTAAGAGGTGGAAAAGGGATTTGATCCTGTGCATATGACCCCAGAGCAATTCTCTTAATCACACCAGGCTGCACCCTAATATGAGTCCATGCTGTCAAATCTCCCACTTGTTTCAGACAGGTTAAAAATGTGCATCTTAAAAAATGTGAAATCTCTGTAAACTCTCTAACAAGGAGAACATGTCTCTGAGTTGCAGGATGTCTGTACAGTGTGTTCCCCTCAGATGCTTTCACATGTGTTCTCATCTGTCCTAGAGGACAGAGAGCAGATATCCTTTACCCCCATGTTTCAGATGAAAAAAATGAGGTCTTGGTGACTAAGCACCTTGCCTAGCAGTTAGTGCAGAGTGATGACTGCCTGGCTTCCAGCCCAGTTTGTGCTATTCTTGAAAGATTTACCATATGTGCAAGAATTATTTAAGAGGCCAGGAGATAAATAAGTAATTCAGCCTCAGAAGCAGTTTCTCAATGCTAGACCACCTGTATTAGAATGACTGGCTGTCTGATTCAAACACAGGCTCCAGGGCCTCCCGCAAGTACCCCTGCCTCAAGCACTATAGGTGGGGCCTGGGAACCCGCATTTCAGGCACCTCCCTGCTGATGCTGGTGCGAGTGCTGTCTGAGAATTGTTGTTACTGGGTTTGGTCTGGTTTTTTTGTTGTTTTGTTCTCACACTGTGACTTGAGGAAGTCAGGACATCTGGGGGTTAGGAAATGTTGGAAAGGCCGTGCAGGTACATTTGAAGAACATATAGTCTCTGATCTTGAGAAAAAGGCAGAGACTTTATCCCCATGATTTTCTATGGCTCCTTGGGCCAAACAACTTAATGCCCCTCTGCCTCTGAGATTTTTGGAAAGCAGTGTGAGCCATGTCTGAGACAGCTGAGAAAAATTCCTCAGAGGAGCACTGTCCAATGTGGTAGCCATTAGCCACATGTGACTATTGAAATTTGAATTAATGAGAATTAAAAGAAATTAAAATGTCAGGCCATCAGCTGCACTTGCCACATTTTAAATGCTCAACAGCAATGAACTAAGTTTCAAATTTTGTTTATTTTTAATCAATTTAAATTTCAATAGCCACATGGAACCAGCAGGACCCTGTTGAACAGCACAGATGAGGGAAGTGAGCAGTTAGGATGGGCATGATTTTGACCCCATCATTAGTCTCTTTGGAAGTTCTTACAGGAGCTCTGGTTTTCAGATTCTCAATTAATCAATGGTTTGTAGTACCAGTTATGGAGTCATTCCCTCGCTTGAAATTCAGCCTTCATCATGTAAGAGTTGTGTGACCTTGAATAAATCACTGAATTCTGTTAGGTTGCATTTCCTCATCCATGAAATTTTGTAGGGTTTTTGTGAGAATTAAATGAGAATGCATTAAAACGTGTTAATGTAGTTCTCGACACATATGACCATCTAATTAGTTACCTGATGCTTTTTATTGTTACTATTTCTCTTTCATCTTGAAGATACTGGGGCATAATTTTGACCTCCAGGAAGTTTTAACTACTGACATCTCCTGGTGTCCACCAGGTGCACAGGCTTGCATTAATTTTCAGGTTTGCAAATGCCCCAGTGGGCTATCTTCTTCCTAACCAGCCCGAGAAGAACATGAGTAACAGGGAAGTGAAGAAACCCATTTCGTGTTCCTCTGTTTCCGTGGACCTGTCGGACACAATCTCATAGAAGACACAGTAGCATAGAAGAAAGATTGTTTCTAATATTCAAAACATTGTTTTGCTGTTTGTCACTGAACAGACCCTAAAGAGCCTTTCACATCCAAAGCCACACAGAGTGTAGGCCAAGGACACGGTGTTGACTAGACTTGGGAAGTCAGTCTTTTTGCTTCCAATCCTTACTGTTACACTTAAATTTTGCTAATATACTCAGTGGTCTTTTGAGAAGGTAGTGTTCTGAACTGTGTATCTTTATATCCTAGAATCTCAGTCTATGAGTAACAGATGGGTGTCACAGAAGGCTTAGTCAAAACACCTTGATCCTTTGGTGAAAGCTAGATTTCAGGATAATGGATTTTTCCCCCATGGTCAGCAACTTGTTATTGAATAAGCCTATAGTGTTTAATTTGGCATGAAGCATGCATTTTTTTGTGGGCACCATTTTTTTCTTAAAACAGACCTGGAAAAACAGATCACCCCAGTGGCTTGCCAGCCTCAGATGTGGGCTGCAGCACCTCCTGATTTGGTTAGAACTGGGAGTGTGCTGTCCCTCCTTGGAAAACACAGTCCGTCCCGATGCTCATGGGGAGTGAGTCGGCCAGGCAGTCACCATGTACACCAGCACCATGTGGAGCCTCTGCAGAAGCTCTTTACCCTGCCTTTCCCTAAATGTGACTCTAAAGCAGCTGGCAGCTTAAATGATCACAGTATTCAAAATAGTGATAACAACAACAATATAATTAGGTGTTTGTCTTGCACTAGGTGTAGTTCTGAGTACCGTGTGTGAACTAACTCACAGCATCCCTGTGAGGTAGATGGAGTTGTCAGCACCATTTTACAGGTGACATAAGTGAGACACAGGCCACACAGGCTGTAAGTGGAGGAGGAGGATTCAAACTTGGGTATTCCAGCTCTAGACCCTGTGCCCTTAGCCATGGTATCATAGCAGAGGTTGATGATGATGGTAACAACAACTGATGGTAATCATAATAGACCACTGACTGTGACCTGACATGCTAATAGCTTCATGTAGAACATGGCTTGAAACCCTCCCAACAACCCTGTGAGATAAGTCTGACTTATAATGCCCCTTTTACAGATGAGTACACAAAGAAGTTGTCACCTCCCCAGGCTCACCACTCTGGTATACATCCTCACAGGAAGGGTCATGATCGCAATCAGGAGATTTGCACCATGACTCAATCTGAAGGGACGAGGACTCCTTTTCCTGTGGCAGCTAGGTTGTTGATGTGTCCGTGTGGCTCTTGCAGGGCTAGCAGGAAGCTTGAGAGCAGGAGTGGCGAGTGAGAGCTGAACAGCAGGAAGCAGAGCTGGCAGCCCCAGAGGGTGTGCCCAGGTCAGAGTCAAGAAAGACAAAGGAGACACGTGCCAGTCCGGGGGTTGGCCTCAAGCAGGGGGCACCACTGGGGAGGAGACGAAGGCTGCAGTACACGTTGGGGTCAGGGTTCAGGCCACAAACTGGGGCCAGGTGTACAGTAGACTTGGAATCGGGACCAGTTGCTGCAGGCGGAGGCCACATCACAGGACAGCGGGAGACTGCCAGCTAATCCCTGGAAAAGGGCCCCCGTGTGGAGTGATGAGGCGGGGAATGTGACTATTCCTTGAGGATCAGCCAAATTCTGTAAGGAGTGGTTGGGTCAGGGAGACCTGGCACCTGTAAGAAGGGAACGCAGGTGTGGATAGGAATGAGGGAAAGTGGTTTCTCTTCCTTCATTGATTCAGCTGGCCAGCAAATGTGACTTGAGTGCCTACCCTGTGAGTAACAACAGAATGAATGAGTTGGAAATTAGACTTTCCAGTCCTAACTAACCTTGGGCAGCTAGCTTATCTATTCTATGACTCAGTGTCCTCATCTTTGAAATGGAATGACAACAGTGGCTTGTAGGTTTGTTGTGGGAATTAAATGAGTGAACCCATATAAAGAATTTAGGACAGTACTTAATACCCTCTTAAGTGTTTGATCAGTACTACCTGTTATTATTATTAGTTGGTGCCACTGTTACAGAGCAGGACCGGGACACCCAACAATACCCCAACCCTGCACCAGGTTTGTTATGCTCGCCGCCAATGGAAAGACGTCTCTCAATGCCAGAGACTAGTGAAAAGGAAAGGAATTCTTTATTTACAAGTTATACAGGCTTGGAGTAATGACTTAAGGTCTCCTTTAAGATACTACAGTTCTTTGGAATACCCGTTCTCTAGAATACCCACAAATGTACAGTCCTTCCTTCTCCCCTCTGCCCAGTCCAGGGTACCGTATCTCAGGAAAAGAACTAGAAGTGTGCGATTCAGGCAGACCCTCAGTTCCAACACCATCCACCGTTGTCACCACCATGATCTCCAGTTAATCCAAAACCATGTGGCACCTTCTCATGGCCCACCAGCAAGAGTCCTTTCACCTCTTTTCTTCCAGGCAAAGTCTCTCCTGCTTCCTAGGCCGTGTGGCAAAAGGAGCCACCCAAAGCCACGTGGTCCTCTCTCTGTCTCTCAGGCCGAGGGGTCCCCACTCCTCCAAAGCCTTGTGGTCCAGAGAGAGTTATGACTGCTGCGCCTGGATTTAAATCCCCATGCCAATCTTCCTCTGCAGCCTCATTTCCGACTCCTCCTTCAATCAGCTATACCTGCCAGCACTTCATTTTCTTCTAGCTTTTTTGGGCTGCCATGTTAACTGTGGGCAGGTGTGGCCGCAGGGCATAGAGCCCATCATCTCCAAGCTCTCACGAAGGCACTGTGTCCAGGGGGAGTTGCCTCCCAGTTACATCTTGGCTGGAAGTCACTTCCATCCCCCTGGCTCAAAGCATGGCCACAGCTATTTAACATATCTATACAACCAGTTAAAGGTTACAGATATGCTAAATGACCATGCCAGAGGTTAGCTGCAAAGCTGCTGCCATACCCAAAGCTCTGAATGGCCCTGCTCCAGGAGTCCCATCCCCCCAGCTCAGACTTGTGGGGGTGAGGACATCCTATATATTTTTTTCTAATATTTCCTGGATGCCTTGACTTCTGGACTCCATTACAAATCCCTATTTGGGCCCTTCCTCTTGGCTGCACCCTGTTACAGGTGCAGTGCTGAGCCAAAGTAGGCATGGGCCTTTCTTCCTATACCTCACAGTCTAGTGGAGGTTAATAGTTTTGTATTGTTATACTAATTGTATAACATAAAATTGCTCTGTGATAAATGTGGGGTAGGAGGGTATACAAAGAGGGATGCGGCCAAGTCAGGGAGGTCAGATGTGGCATCCTGAAAAAGCAATGCTTAAGGGATAAGGGAAGGAGCATTCCAGGCAGCAAGAGAAGCATCTGCAAAGGTCCTGTGGAATAGCAAGAATAAAGAGCTGAAAGGAGGCCCCCTGGCTAGGTGGAGCACAGAGAGCACTAAGCTGGGAAGAACAGCAGGGGTTAGATGGTGCAGAAGCATTCAGGATATTCTAAGTGTTTGAATCTTTTCACTAAAGACAATGGAAAGCCCTTGAAGCCAAACAGGGAGGGGAGTAACATGATCAGATTTGCTTTTTTAAAAGATGGCTTTGTCTGCCATGTGAGAAATTCATTGGAAGAGGGCAAGTGCTGATACAGGGAGACTGATTAGGAGGCAGCCCAAGGTGTTAAAAGAGGGAAAACTGAAATAAGATGATGATGGTGACTTAGGAGAGGAAATTCACAGAGATTCCCAGTGACCCTGGGGGCAGGGTTCTGGGAGAAAGAAGATGAATTTGAAAACATAAAAATGGATAAAAGTTCGCCTACTCTGTGACTGAAAGTACACGTGTCCTTGACCTGGATATGCAGAGAAACAGCAGGAAGAGAAGTCTGCAAGGGCCTGATGCCGACTTGAAACTGCTTTGCGTTGTTGTGGCATGTCCACGCCTTTAGCACACATCACCGCACACCTTGACAAGGGAAACTTGGTTGTGCAACACTGAGATGCACTGATTGCTGGGGGTGGGGGAGTTTTCAGCATTGCTTGAAAAGTGGGGAAGAATGAGAAAACAGCCGTGTAGGGATCTGGACCAGCTCACTTCACCAAGAATGTCTGAAATGGCTTTTAATCCTTGGAATGCAGAACATTTCTATATTTAATTGGGGGCAGGAACATTTCTCCTATTCTGCATACCTTGGATATCCCTCCTCTAACCCAATTTCTTTATTCAAACTGTTGGTTGAGTGGCCACACCTCAGACCTTGTTCATTCCCGCCACTAGGGAAGGTGTGTGGCCCAGTCTGGTTTTACAGATTTGAGAACCTCCCACTCACCTTGAGTCTTGTCAGTTGGCCCAAGGGCCAGCCTGGGAACTACTTTGCAAATGAATAAGGATTGTTTTTGTTCACAGGAATTACAGAACTCTTATTTGCAAGTGTCAGAATCCCAACTCCAACTTGTGTAAACAAATGCAGTATTTTTTAAATCAAGTAACTGACATTCACAGGTTTTTGGTTCCAGGCCTGGCTGGGTGCATGTGTCATCAGGACTAACATCTTTGGGACTCAGCTTCCTGCTTCCTCCACACTGGCTTCCTTCTCAGGCAGGCTCTTCCCAGGAGCCTCAGAGGTGGCTTAGTATGGGGGTGAATGAGAACTGCTCTTTCTTAATAGTGTCTCCAAAAGTCTCAAAATGAAGTTGCATTTGCCTGACTTGGTTCACCTAACAATTGTTAAACTTACTCTTGTGGCCAGGGGAGATGATTGCTCTTATTGGCCAGGCCTGAGTCACATGCCCATCCTGGGAACCAAGCAGTGGTTCAAGGCCAAAAAATCGAGGAGATTGAGAATGGAGATGGGGGTACTTCTGAAAGGGAAACCGAGGTAGTATCTTCAAAGGAAGAGGGATTATGCTGCAAAGAGGTGAAAGCCACACGTCTACTACTGAACTGTGGGTATCTCACCCATCTGTGGCTGCCTCCCCTGATCTGGTTTCTTCCTCCAGAAACCCCACCATTTGAACTTGACATCAAACGTGCACGATGTATGGTAGCCATGATTTTCTGGAGTCAAAGTCCTGGTCTTTGGGGCATGTTCCTGTGGTGACTTTAATGGGGGTATTTCAGACCACAGGAGGTGTTTGGAGGGTCAGGTTGGATAGATCCCAACTGTCTCCAGTCAGTGTTGAGGATGTGAATCAGGAATACCTTCTGACTGGTCCCACAGGGTAACTTCCTCTGTGCTCCTCAGGGAAGCCGTGCCCTCTCGTAGGCATTTCATGGCTCTGAACCAGGCTCACAGGGGGTCAGATGAAGCCAGCAAAGTGCAAATCATGGGAGAAGCTATTTGTCCCTCATTTCTCTCCCTGGGTTCATTTCCTGTAGTTTGGGGAAGCAGAAGACATTCTCAGAACCAGGTGGGAGAAACAGAACACAGTGGACAGACAAGACAGGGTCCAGCCCAGGTGGCTGTGCACTCCTGCCAGTTGTTATGGTCTCACTGACATTTTCTGGGTCCAGAGAAAATTTTCCAGTATCCTGGTTTCCAATAATCATTCAGGAGGTGTATTTATAACTTCCTTGGGCGTGAGCAGTCATCTGTGCCCAGAGTAAGTAACCATGGCTGTTGATAGGAAAGAAAAGATTGCTGATTTTATTCATTCTATTACTGAAAAAACAACACTGGAAAGATGGGTCCAAGGTGTAGGCTTGTGGGTCATGAGCTCTTTAGACTGGTGAAAGCTTATATAGAGTAGATTTTTAAAGAATGCATATAAAGTGCTCTTAGAACCTTTGAATTTGGAGATCTCACAAAAGGAAATGAAAGCACTCTTGACCACTTGATTTATTTTAAATATTGGCAGTTTGGAAAATGTAGAAGAGAAAAATTGAGAGAAAAGATAAAAGCAGGAAAAACATACCCAAACTCTTACCACTTGACTGGTGTTAATATTTTGGTGTATTTTCAAGTTTTGTTCTCTATATCCTGGTGAGTTGTTTTTTTTCTGAGTTGTGAATATACTGAATATTTTCCCTCCTGAATTTCTTCATTTACATTCTATCATCAGCTTATTTTCATAGCTTTTGTAACCATCATTTTAATGACTGAAGTAATGTTCAGTTGGATGGATGTTACCACAGCTCTTGGACATTCAGGCAATTTCCAAATTGATTTGTGTTTAAATCTTGACTTCCTTTGAATTCTTCAACAAAATGTCATTTTTCACTCTCCCTTTCCTTATAAACATAATGAAACCTTGTAAATATTTTGGCTCAGTGGCTATCAAGTCCTTGGCCACCTCAGGTTGGCCACTCGGAAGAGCATCTCTGGCTCCGCCTCCACAAAGTGTTCTGGTGGCATGGGAGCTCTATCAGTGGTTCAGTGCAAACCATCTCCTGTCTTAACTGCCCATCTTCAATCCACACATGAAATGTTTCCCAGAGCACTGGAAAATTTGTGATTAAAATCACACTTTCTACTATAAGCCACCTAGAGTCATCTTTTGGAGTGTATTTATCCATGTGAACAATCCCCCATCCACTCCATCATTTAGAATCATCCAAGGACCACCGACATTGGATTCATCTGGGATGCCTGTCAACAATGCAGATTCTTGGACCCCATCCCAGATTCATAAACAGAATCTCTCAGGTCTCAGACCTGGGAATTAGCATTTCTAACAAGTGCCCCCAGATATCTCTTAGACCCATTAAGTCTAAGGACCACTGAACTAGAGAAAGCTAGGCTCCTCACCTTATTACCTGAGTGATCAACCATACTTTTCATCTCATCTATGGTTAGACCTTTCATCTCTCCTTGTTCTGAGTCCAGACTCCTGTTTAGACAAAAGAAAAATTAGATTATGCCTGTTCTGAAAAGCTCTGAAGATGTCCCTGACATCACATGGCTCTTGGTATAGTAAATATGAGTTAAAAGTGTATTATCTGAAATATGGTGGCGTATTCCTTAATTACATACTATGGATTAAATATGAAAAAGGGTGATACTCATTAAGTGGTTTTGGTATTGTCACTGACTGCATTAGAAAAAGTGGATAGCAAAACACTTTAATCTTTTTTTTTTTAAGATTTTATTTATTTTCAAAGAGAGGGGAAGGAAAGGAGAAAGAGCGGGAGAGAAACATCAATGTGCGGTTGCCTCTCACATGCCCCTACTGGGGACCTGGCCCGAAACCCAGGCATGTGCCTTGACTGGGAATCAAACCTGCGACCCTTTGGTTCACAGCCTGCGCTCAATCTACTGAGCTATACCGGCCAGACTAAGACACTTTAATCTTTAAATAGGACATGTTTCAGTTCTGAATCAATGTGAAAATCTAAAGGCATGAAAACAGTTTCATAAGAATTTGAGGTTGGTTGGTGTGTTGTTTGTTTAATCTAGAATAATTTTCACCAGCCCTCCTCAATTTTTGTATCACCATCACCTTGAGGACACAGGGAGCTGGCTGTATGTGTGTGTGCACGCATGTGTGTTTTCCTAGCCCTGTTCCGCCGGGTGTCTTCTCCAGCCTGGCCTTCCCAAGTCAAAACCAGACCCTGACATGTTTCTGGGAGGAAGCTGTCACAAATCAGGCTGTGCAAACAGGTGGGGAACCATCTAGAATATAAAGTCTTTATTTTATAACACAATATTATTAAGAAAAAGCCTAGTGTTTTCTTTGCAATAAAAACTTTAACAGCTTAAAAATGTCATTCTGAATTCCCCATCCACTTAGCTAAAGTGGGCATACCTCCCCCATTCTTTTTCTCTGTCCCAGAAAATAGCCTTTCTAAAAATCTCAGCTACCCAGGGGCTTGGTGTTCCAGTTTGCAAGTTATCCAGCTCCTGTCTTCTTTTTTTCTCTTATTTTTGTCATGCACAAGGGATGGAGGCAAAAATGAGTTCATTTTGCTCCTTACACAAAGGAGTAGAAACTGTCCTTCTGTGCATTTCTGTTCTCTGGGTCTTTTCTTGGAGCAAATCCTTGATTCAGCTGTGGACAGTATGTAAGGGATTCTTGCCTCTTGGAGTCAGTTGTCCTGCCCAGTCAGATCTGCCTCCCTGAGGGCGTTATCAATCCAAGGACACCAGCGGGGACTTCCGATTCTGACTGTGCTTTTGCAGAGTGTCCCTGGCAATGATTCTATACTATCTATCAGCAAGTGGTCTGGATCTTGCCAGGGTTTCTCATCCCAGCAGGAGTTTGAAAGACTTCCTGATGGCTGTCTTTCAAATCACAAGTGCTGGTTTTAAAAGGCAAAGAAGTCCATTTCAGGGTTTACTTGTGTCTTTTCTTTGGGAGCAGATTGAGCTCAGAGCTGGAAGGGAGAGGAAAGGAGAGCAGCCTAGAATAACTCATCCTTTTTATTTCTTTCTTTATATTTGGATACTGGGTCTTAGGTAATAAGATCAATGTGTACCTCGCTTTGCCAAAGATGCACACTTATTCGCAAACACTGCCCAGTGTGAGTGGGGTGGTCTGGGTCAGTGGTTCTCAGCAGGGGCAGAACAGGGTAGAGTGGTGCAAGCGGAGGGGGTGGGGAGTGGTGGTGATTTTGCCACTGAAGTGACATTTGGCAATGTTTAAAGACATTTTTGGTTGTCAGTACTTGGGGTGCAGGGTGCTACTGACTTCTGATGGGTAGAAGTCAGGGGTGCTGCTAAACATCCTACAGTGCACAAGAGAGCATCTTCCCTCCGAGCAAAGAATTGTCCAGCCTCGTAAGCCAGCAGTGCCAAAGTTGAGAACAGGGTTGAGAACTGGAAGTCATCAGCCCCCATTGAAGCCATTGAAAACCATATCAGAGAAGGGCATGGTGACATGTGAAGGACCTGCCTGGCGGGGCATTTCAAGAGCCCCCTCTGCAGCTGAACAATAGACGTGACCTTTTTACTTCTAGATGTGACCTTAGCTGCAGAAAACATTACGGTTTAGTATTTGACACATTAAGCACGGCGTCAGTCCCTGGGGACTGACAGCGAACTTTTCATTAGGGCGACATCGATGTGTGGGACTGGCAGTATCAAGGTTAAAAAATAAATGTTGTGATTTTAATGAAGTTTTGCATTGGCTGCACCATTGTGCACCTGTTTATACTCTAACTCAGCACCCGTCGAGTGGTTGCCGGCTCACCGCCTAAACAGAAAGCCCACAAAATCAGCTCCGCGCTTAATGTGTTAAGGGTCAAACTGATCTCGTTGAAATCTCAACACCTCTCTAGCAATTGGCTTAAATCTCTGGGGTCCTCAGCTTCCTTGAGAGTAAATGTAATGTCTGCCACATGGGGCTGTTGTGAAGCATGAGGTAATGCGCAGAAAGCACTTAATTGCATGCCTGGCACTTGGCAAACTCAATATTATTGCTCCTATTATTAGGTACCCCAAAGTGCTGATCCCCTGCCACCTTCCTTTTAATTCTGCCTCAGCCCATTGCTCACTTACCAGGGAGAAGGAGGATTGAATGGAGCGCAAAAATCATTATAATAGACAAGGATGTGTGGGAGACGTTATAATAGACAGGGGTGTACCAGACAGGGCTGGAACCAATGGATGGGCATGAGGTTGGGCAGTTCTGTCCACATCAGTGATCCAGACCCATGTGACACGCACCAATGGGGAAACTCTGCCTTGCGTCTTCAGGAATGCTTGCAGCCAGAAAGATGAGCCCTTTCTCCCTGAATCTTGATTTCCAGACTGTCTGAACTACAAGAGGCTCCCAGAATCTGTGGCCTAATTATACCCATGTAACAATTGTTAGTGCTAATGGAGCCTGGCCTCCCCGTGTGAGAAAGCCGACTGGCAGCTCCCAGACCTCTACCTTTCCTTCGCTGTTCCCCTCTCCCTCCAGTACCAATTAACTTCTCAGATAATTACTGTTTGCCACAGTTTAGAGGAGTTAATTTGTTCTTTGAGTCTGTGGATGAGAAACAGGCCAGTGGAGCTTGGAGCCTGAGCTGGGAAGACAATGGGAGGGTACAATGGAAGGATCATTATCAGCTCCAGAAAGGAGCCAGGCCAAGCCCTTGTCTGCAGGTCTGTTTCGAGCTCGGCCTCTTTGCAGGGAGAGGAATTCCAGCCTGGCCCCATGTCCTCCTAAAACTCTGCTTGATGCCACCCAAAGCTCATCATCCTTGAGTGAACAGTGACCAGCAGATGTCGAGGCTTTCTGTCACCTGAGCATTCATTGTCCTTTGCAGCTCTCTTTTTGCTCAGAATTAGGGCTGTCCAAGAAGGAGAGGCTTCCTCTGTCTTTTCTGCCCTTTGAAGCTGCTTATTGTGAGGGGACTTTGTAGTGGGGCGTCTGAGTGACATAACTTTATCTGGCAATGTTGGATGGAACACATCAGATTGGAGGACATTTTTTATTCCAGGTTTCCTCCGAGGCCCAGAATTGCTGCAAAAGGATAATTTTAAACACTCTTAATGGTTTCACAGAAGTGACATCCCCTCCCTTGCCCCACTATCCCCACTGTCACCCAGCAGCTGAACCCAAAGTCCTCCTGGAAGCATTAAGATGTAAATAGCGTTCACTGTCAGCCCCAGCCCCTGACACTGTGTGCCTCGGTTGCAGAAACTGCATAAGACACCACATCCTCCCTTATGGCATCCCCTCTCCCCAGATTTCTCTAATGTGCTGGGTTTCTAGAGTTGCCATTTGAAAGAGAGCTGTGCTGGTATGTCTCCCCCACCCACCAGCATCCCCACAACCCTGTTTATTTGTTTTCTGTACCAGAGTTTGATGCAAGACTTTTTGGAAACAAAAAGACTAGAGAAGAGAAAGACATTTTTTTTTTTTAATCCTCACCTCAGGACATTTTTCCATTGCTTTTAGAGAGAGAGGAAAGGAGAGAGAAAAACATCGATGTGAGAGAGAAACAATTGGTTTCCTCCTATACATGCCCAGACTGGGGAACGTACGTGCCTGGACTGGGGATCATACATGCCTGGACCATGGAATGAATCAGCAACCTAGCTAGGTATGTGCCTTGACCAGGAACTGAACCAACAACACTTTGATTATAGGATGGTGCTCCAACCAACTGAGTCACACTGGCCAGGACAGGAGAAAGACATTTTTTAAAATCCTGATTCTCAGTTGTTTTATATTCACTTATTCAACAAATATTTATTGAGTGCCTACCATGTTCCAGGTACTCTGCTACTTGCCAAGTATACATTGATGAACAATCAGACCTAGTCCCTGTGTGGGTCCGGGCCCCAGCAGGAAACAGATGGCACATTCAAAGGGTAATTAAAGAAAGCCTAGTGAAGGAGGGCCACTGGGTAGGAACTGGGGCCTTAGCTAGAGAACTGTAGCCAACCTGCAGCCTGAGGGCATGACATGGGGTAGGGGTGGCTCACTTTCTGCCCTCTGATATTCGATATTCTCCCGTGAGTCAAACCCAGCTAGAAGCCAGAGAGTAAGAGAGCCAGCCATTGGCACAGATTTCAGGGGAGAACAAAGTGGAAATGGATTATAATTTAGCAGAGACTATACAAACACACACAGAAGGACAGTTTGTGATAAGTGCTATGAAAGAAATGAGCAAGGTAAGGAGTAGAGAACATGAAGGATTCAGTGCATAAAAAAGGTGGTCAAGAAAGCTCTCCGAAATAATATTTAAACTAAAAATTGGGTGAGAAGGACTTGACCTTGCAGAGGACAAGAGGAGGAAAGGAAGAAAATTATAGGCTTTAGGAGTAGCATATGCAAAGGCCCTGAGGCAACAGGAACAGAAAGCAGGCCACTGTAATGAGAGTGTAGTTGTCAAGGGGGAGAGAGCTCTATATTTAGAGCTGTAAAGCTCTCACATTTTATTGCTGGCTCAAATTCAACCTCCTGGAATCCCTCTGAGAAAACCATCCTGGTCTCCTTTTTCACTGGGTGTCTGAAAGTAGAAAAAAGTCAGAAGAATGGCAGAATGGGTTTAGGAAGCAAATGCAAAAGTACAAGGGAGCATTAGATCAAAAATATCTGCCCTAACTGGTGTGGCTCAGTGGACTGAGCACCAGCCTGTAAACCAGTGGGTCACCAGTTTGATTCCTGGTCAGGACACATGCCTGAGTTGCGAGCCAGGCCCCCTGTAGGAGTCACTCAAGAGGCAGCTACACATTGATGTTTCTCTCCTTCTCTTTCTCAGTCCCTTCCCCTCTCTCTGAAAATAAATAAAATCTTTAAAAAATATCATGTGTGTTGGGGCATGCGGGGGGAGGACATGCCATTTAAACTAAAAATGTTTTGTTAAAAAAAATCTGTGAACTCTTTCTGTTGATCTTTCTATTGCTGTGGCTTATTTTTCCTTCCAGTGCTGATTTCTGGCTTGGTTATATCCTGGATTTCATATATGTGGTACATTTGAATTTTACCCCAGGTATCCTGGCTTAGCCAAACAACTAATATATAAATCTGATTAAAGCAAAAGCCTTTCCTTAAGTAAACAGTAAGCCTTGAAAACACATGGCTAAACAGAAGTTTGATTCATAAATCCACTTCTTTTTGTATTGCACAAATTAGCCAGTATTAGCCATGGCAAACAGCCTCTAGGGCTCTTTGGATGTGTCCATAGGTCCTTAGCAGAAAGGTCGAACAGTTGTCATTTTCCCCAGATGAGTGTTACTATAATTACAAAAGGCTTTCAGCGAGGCTTCAAAGATCTGAATCTTTCCACTTTGCCTCTAAACCCCTCTTTGAGGCTGAGGTATGGGAGTTCAGCAGGAAAATTTTGCATTGTTGGGGGGGAGTCATTATGTGGCATTGTCCTTCTAGAATCTCATGACAGTGTTTGGGGCAGAAGGTAAGACCAAGTGAGTTCACAATTTAGGACAAATTCAGTGACTGCTGACCAATGCTCATTCTTACAAACCCTAAGAGCCATCATATGTTCGAGGCCCTTGGCTGCCATCAGCTTTGTTCTGGACAAAGGAGCCAGTATCTCATGGGAATTCCTACCTCTAGCTCAGGATGTTTAGAGTAAATACTTCGCACGTATTCTAAAGAAAATGGTCACTGGGTCTTTTTCATCTTTCTTAAGAGAGGGGTTTTGGGGGGCACCTATTGGAAAGATGTAAGGTGGATGCTGAAATACTCATATACTGGTTCCCAATCTTAGTGACACATGAGATCATCTGGGAGGATAAAGGAATACCCATGCCTGAGCCCCACCCCAAGATTCCAATTTAACTTCTCTGAGATTTGGCCTGGGTGAGGGAGTGCCTTAAGGCTCCCCAGTAATTCTACAGAACAGACAAAATTGACAAGCATTGTAATAAGGACAAGCCCAGATTCTCCTTCAGGTGCATATGTTTCTAACTTGTAGGATGATTTGTGGGGAGTTCTAGTGCCCTAGTTTGGCCCTTTCTTTCTCTGTGAATTGTGCACGTCCTAAGGGAGAGAGCACTCATTTATGAGCATACGTAATGCTCTCTAGTAACATTTTTGCTCTACCTAATCCTTTCCAAAGCACCTGGAAATCACCATTAAGGTGATAGTCTCAAAAGTCAGGCCCCTGTTGAACTCTTGGCTTTGTCTGTTACCAGCTCTGTGACCTTGAGCAAATTACCTAAACTGTTTAAGCCTGGATGTTCTCACCTATTTTGTAGGGTTAAATGAGAAAACACTTAATGCCGAGATTACTGTAAACACTCAAAAATGTTTGTTGTTTTTGTAATCAACAGAGATGTTGAATACTTTCAAGACCCACATATTCTGATACTGTTATAACTAAGGACTGAAGTGGAAAAACCAAGTAAACTACAATAAACAACAATTATAGCTGTTATCCCCATCTTGGAGATGACAAACTAAGGACCAAAGAGTTTAAGGTCACACAGCCAGGGAATGGCTGAGTGGGACTTTCTCATCTGCACATGTAACCACTGCTCTATATATCCCTCCATAAAATAAAATCTCTTGAAGGAGAAGAAGGGGCTATTGGTCTTAATCTTGGCTGATAAAACGGAATTTACACAAAGCTCAGGTCTTTCTCTGGTGGCAAAGGTACTCCAGAGAGACATCAGCAGATGAAGCCAAAATGGGCAGGGTCTGACAACAGCCACAAGCATCTTGAAAAGTCATCTTTTACTCACTTTCATTGTTTGCTTCCTCCTTCACAGCTGTCCAGCCCAGGTGGCACCCACTGCATCCAGGGCACTAGCCTGCACAAGCCAGCACCAGCCAGCCTCAGACCAAACAACTTCAGCAGCTGCCATTATAAGATTAGGGTGCCCTGCTGAGACAGGCAGTCTCACCTCTTCTTCCTCCTGCTCACTGCTTTTCCTCCTTCTAGTAGAACCAAGATCCTCTGCAACTCAACTTTCAACAGCAATGGTTCAAATCAGTGTTTCTCAAGGTTTTTTTCTAATAAGACACACTTTTTTTTAGCACATATGAAATGTTTTTATTAGCACATATGAAACATTAAATAGTTTCTTCCTTACCAGTTTTTCCCACTCCAAAATTTTAAAAAATAATGCTTAAAGACTCAACACATTTAGTTACTTAATGAATTGAGCTTTAAAGCAACTCTGGACTGGCAAGGACATGTTTATAAAAAAAAAAAAAAAAAAAACCCTAAGCCTGGCTGGTGTAGCTCAGTGGATTGAGCACGGGCTGTGAACCAAAGGGTCTCTGGTTCTATTCCCAGTCAGGGCACATGCCTGGGTCGTGGGCCAGGTCCCCAGTGAGGGCCATGTGAGAGACAACCACACATTGATGTTTCTCTCCCTATCTCCTTCCCTTCCCCTCTCTTTGAAAATAAATAAATAAATTAAAAAAAAAAAAAACCTAAACATAAAACTCTCACAGCCCTACCCCACCAGTGTTTGTGGTGGTTTGCACTCCCACATTCTTGTCCATTAACTATCCTCTGTACCTGCTCAAGGCAATGAAGAAGTGCAGTCATTAATAGAGCTAACAGCTGCAAAGCATTTTAGGTGGAACCCTGTGTTAAGTCCTAATGTAGATGTTTCTTAATCTTTTTTATGCTGCAAAGCATACGTATCATATCATCTTCATTTCACAGATCAGGAGTGCAGGAGTCAGACCCTGCCACTTATTTTCACAGATAAGCAATGTTCAGTATCACAACGCAGTAGGTGGCTTGAAGCAGGGTCCCAGTGTTTGAGTTGTACTTTTAACCATGACTTTGTGCTTTTCAACCATGGTGATTTTACCACCCAGGAGACATTTGGCAATGACTGGGAACATTTTGAATCATCACAAGAGAGTGCGAGATGTACTGGCATCTAGAGGGTGGAGGCCAGGGATGTGGCTAAACATCCTACAGTGTAGAGCCCCACCCCTACAACAAAATTATCGGCCCCCAAATGTCAATAGTGCCAAGATCAAAAATCTCTGCCATATCCCTAAACTGCTAAACTACCTATTTTTAGTTAGTACTGTGAAAATAATAGTTAATATGGTATTAGAATGTTGCATATGCTTTTTTATTAAATGCCCATGCCTTTACAACCCTCCCATGAGCAGGGAACACATAACCACCCCATCCTCACTTGGGTAATCCCTGGGTTTGCCTTTGTAAATCACCGCATCACTTTAGCAGCAGAGGTTGAATTTATTTTCAGAAGTTTCCTTTCGCAGTGGAGAAGTTCCATTTATATGCTTTACCCGAGCCAGGACTCAGGTGCCCCAAGCATGTGAGGGCAGGTGGGCACTCACAGCCCTGCTGACTGGCTGTGACACTCACAAACCATGCCAGCCGTTCCTCCCCTTTCCCCTCTTTCTCCTCTTCCTCTTCTACCACCAGCACCCTTCTCTGTAAGGCTGGAGGCTTTTCCCATGGAAGCAGCTTGAAAGGGTCCGAGCTGCAGTGAAAAGGAAAGAACTTTTTAAAATACATATTTTATTGTTTATGCTATTACAATTGTCCCAACTTTTCCCCTTTTGCCCCCCTCCACCCAGATCTGCTTTCCTTCCAGCAATCCCTTCTCCCTTAGTTCATGTCCATGGGGTCATATATATAAGTTCTTTGGCTTTTCCATTTCCTATACTGTTCTTAACACCCCCTGTCTATTTTGTACCTACCAATTATGCTTCTTAATCTCTGCCCCTTTCCCCCCATCCTCACCCTTCCCCCTCCCAGCTGATAACCCTCCACATGATCTCCATATCTATGATTTTGTTCCTGTTCTGGTTGTTTTCTTAGTTTGTTTTTTACATTCAGTTGTGGATAGTTGTGAATTTGTTGCCATTTTAGTGTTCATAGTTTTGATCTTTTTTTTTTCATAAATATACAAAATATATACATAAATCTATTTCCCTTTAATGTATTATACAATAATGGCTTGGTAATGATGAACTCCTTTAGTTTTACCTTGTCTGAGAAGCACTTCATCTGCCCTTCCATTCTAAATGATAGCTTTGCTAGATAGAGTAATCTAGGTTGTAGGTCCTTGTTTTTCATCATTTGGAATACTTCTTGCCAGTCCCCCCTAGACTGCAAAGTTTCTTTTGAGAAATCAGCTGACAGTCTTATGGGAACTTCTTTGTAGGTAACTCACTGCTTTTCTCTTGCTGCCTTTAAGATTCCCTCTTTATCTTTAACCTTTGGATTTTAATTCTGATATGTCTTGGTGTGGTCCTCTTTGGGTCCAACCTGTTTGGGACTCTCTGTTCTTCCTGGATTTATATGTCTATTTCCTTCACCAAACTAGGGAAGTTTTATTTCATTATTTCTTCAAATAAGTTTTCAGTTTCTTGCTCTTCCTCTTCTCCTTCTGGCACCCCTATGATTCAGATGTTGGTACCATTGGAGATGTCCCAGAGGTACCTTATACTATCCTCATTTTTTTTTTAATTCTTTTTTCTTCTTGCTGTTCTGGTTGAATGCTTATTTCTTTCTTATGTTCCATATCGTTGATTTGAAATGCAGATTCATCCCTTCCACTGGGTTCCCTTGTAGATTTTTCTTTATTTCACTTGCTGTAACCTTCATTTCTTCCTGGGTCTTTTCTATGTTGTTGTCATACTCAATGATTTCTTTGAGCATCCTGATAACCAGTCTTTTGAACTCTGCATCTGATAGGTTGCCTACCCCCATTTCATTTTGTCCTTTTTCTGGGGTTTTGTTCTGTTCGTTCATTTGGGCCATGTTTCCTTGTCTTCTCAATTTGGAAGCCTCCCTGTGTTTGTTCCTGTGTATTAGGTAGAGCTGCTTTGACTCCCTGTCTTAGTACCATGGCTTATTGTATAAAAGGCACCTGTAAATTGTGTGTGGTAGAGCCTTAGGTAGTTGCCAGGGCAGGGCAACTCATTTCACTGCTTTGTGGCTCTGTGTGAGGGAAGGCTCAGAAATGGGACAGTGCTCTGAATCCAAGCAGAGGACCTGCTGGCTATGTAGCTGGTTTCAAGTAGGAGACACAAGGACATTTTCCTGTGGCCATCACTGTTGGCCACCTGACAGTCTGCCACAGTAGTTAGAGGCTCTGGGCTAGGGCTGCTCCCCATATGCCACTGGTGCCCTTCCAGCTGTTGCCCTGGTGCTGAATCCCTGAGGGGAAGGGTGTGCATAAGGCTGAAGTCCATGTAGGCCCTCTAAGTAGAGTCTCCTGAAAATTCCATGGTTTCTTCTGCTGCCCCAACCCCCACTGGTTTTTACATCCAGAAGTTATGATGATTTATCTTCCTGGTGCTGAAACCCTAGACTGTGTGGTCTGGCCTGGGGCGGGGATCACTCGCTCCTAAGGTATCCCTCCTGATTTTTATCCACCACACATGAATGTGGGACCACCCATTCCGCCACTTCTCCATGCCACACTGCATCTCCATGCCACACTGCATCTCCATGCCTCTTTGCTTGTCTCTGTGTCTTCGCCCTTCCTACCCAACTACGTGAATGTGGCTTTTTTAAATCTTTGGTTGTCAGATTTCCATACAGCTCAATTTTTTGATGGTATTGGGTGTTATTTGTTTTAAGGTCTAGTTGTAATTTTTTCTGTTGTTGTACAAGCAGGTGAAGCATGTTTACCTATGCCTCCATCTTGACTGGAAGTCCAGAAGAGGAAATTTTAAATCATGTAAAATGTGAGGAAGTCATCTGGAGATCTGATGTCAACTGTTCAGTTCATCTGCTCCCCCTCATCCTCCAGTCCCTTGTGGAGTCTTCCACTCTAATTGTCCCTCTTTCTGAGTCAGTTTGATCAGGAGACCCCAAATCACCAAACGGACCCAGGATAGAAAACAGGTCAGGAGGTCAGGTTTGCCTTGGCCGGCTGTCTTTGGCATCACGGCTGGGTGTGGCTCACCAGGCAGGCAGTAGTGTCAGAGGGCACAGCTGCTGGGTCCTCAGGAAGGGCATGACCTGCTCCAAGTGGGACAGCTAGGACCCAGCTTTCTGGCCTGGGGGCAGAAGACCTCTGCCTTCTGTCAGGTTAACCAGGATTTGAAGGCCCCCCTCTGTGATCAGGGAGGGACCCCCCCAATCCTCTCTGAGCCTGAGATGCCTCCTTTGGAAAACGAGAAATACAATACCTACTCTTAGGAGTTCATGGGACTCAAATGAGGTAGGGTGTGTAAAATCACCCAGCACCATGCCTTGCCCGTGGTAAATAATCAAAAGTGTACCTCTTGTGAAATACCAATGAGAAGGCCTTAGAGAGGACAGGAGTTGGCTGCAGCAGTGGTGGTACCATCAGGGTGGTGCAATGGCTTTAGTTACTGAGGTGTTGCTATGCCTTGGGGGCTATGCTACAGCAGCATGTGGGTGAGCTCATTTTGTGGGATGTGGTCTGTTCCTATTCCTGATGCATCACCCTCTTCCTCTTCTCTGCCTTGTCTTTCACCATAGCACTTAGCACCCTTTGACATAGTACATTTATTACTTATTTTGTTTACTGTCTCCCTCCCTGGTTGCCCTAGCATCTAGAGTGCCGCCAGACACTTGGTAGGTATTTGATAATCTGATACATGGTAGACATTCATGAAATATTTGTTGAATGAATGAGCTTCCATTTCACTGATAAGAAACAGAATCTTAGAGAGATCAAGAGATTTGCCTAAGATCACTTGGCTATTGAGAAGTAGCTCTAGCCCAGAGCCTGCAACTACTGTGGCAGACTGCCTTGCACAGTGTCATTTGGCCAACAGTCATGACCACAGGAAAATGTCCTTGTGCCTCCTACTTGAGACCAACTACACAGCCAGCAGGTCCTCTGCTTGGGTTCAGAGCTTTGGAGGAGGGGTTGTCGAGGTCTGTAACCACTTGCCCTGGTTTCTCATGCCTCCCCTATGTGCTCCAGGTTATTTTGAGCCACAAAAGAGCTCTGAAACACTTAGCACAAGATTTGGAAAATTTATTTTCCTTGCTGGGCCTCACAGTGTCCCAGAAATGATAGACTTGGTGCTTAATATCCTTGTCCCAGGCTCCATTTCAGCCAGAGAAATCATCTTGTATTTAGTTCTCCTGGGAGGGATAAACCAAGGAGAAAAGGGGTAAGCTCTCAACTTTTCCCATGTAATTTTATTATCTTCTCTAATTAAAACAAAATTAGTCTTTTTTTTTTAATTTTCTTTATTTATTTTTAGAGAGAGGGGAAGGGAGAAAGAAAGAGAGGGAGAGAAACATCAATGTGTGGTTGCCTCTTGCACACCCCCTACTGGGGGCCTGGCCTGCAGTCCAGGCATGTGCTCTGCCTGGGAATGGAACCAGCTACCCTTTGGTTTGCAGGCCAGCACTCAATCCACTGAGCCACTGCTGACATGTAGTTTTTTAAAAAATTTTTAAAACTACAAAATTACAAAGCTACAAAGCAAAATAGTTTTTAAAAGTTACAAAATTATAAAACCATCTATACAAATTGAAATTGTCCTATAATTTCCTTCCTCTCCCCATTAGGTGACTATTTCTTTGGTACTTGTCTCCAGGCATACACAGACAGATATATAATTATAAAAAGAAAAGCTATTGTACTGTTTTGCAATTGATTTTTTTCTTTTACTTAACAGTATACCTTGTCCATCTTTCCCTACTGGTGCACATCCCTCTAACTCATCTGAAGGTATTTAGTATTATATCATATCATTGCACCCTCATTCTTTTACATAAACCACTATTGCTGGGCACTTGAATTGTTTCACATTTTTCACTGCTGAAATCTGTGTTTTGTTGAATATCTTTTTGCTTGAGTTTGTGTGCTTGTTCAAGTTTTTCCGTAGTATAAATTTTTAGAAGTGGGATTTCTGGATCAAGGGATATGCACATGGCAGGTTTCTATAGATGCTACCAAACTGGCCTCCTCTGGGTTATATGAATTTGCACTTCTAGGGAAAGACTAGGGCACTGAACTGGGCACTTGGTGGGACCAAATCCTGCTTGAGGATGAGGATTGCACAGCATGCCCAGTATGGTCAGCCACCGGCTCCGATATTTTAGGGTTTTAAGTGCTCACAGAGCAGAGAACAGCCCTGATGGCCTAAGAATTGGAATCACACCAAGTGAAATTCCTCCCTCTCTACTAGTCTCCAGCATCCTGGTGGGTTTCTCGGGTGCCAGCCATCTGAACGGTTTCCAGGGGAGCTCGGTTGCCATCCACCCTGGCTGGTTTGGCAGAGGGACCACACTTAGTGACAGGGGCCTGGGAATTAAGTCATCAGTCTTCCCTAGCCAAGATCTGGTGGGAAAGGTAACAAATTGCCTTGGAAATCCTGCGTCTGACCGTGGCTTTGGGCTTGGCGCGTCACAGAATCCTCGCACCTGGCTTGGTGCTTGTGAGACTGTTACATAACACACAGCTTTTCATACTCTGAATTTCAAGGTTGCCTGAAAATGTGAGGAGCTGTTGCTGGGGACCTGTTTACTTATTCACATTCACATGACTTCAAAGCAGTAAGTTTTAGTTTTATTTTTAAGGCTCCAAAATCAACTGAAACACTTGTTGAAAATGCAGGTTCTTGAGCCCTGTTCCCAGAAGTTGTGTCAGTCTGGGACAGGAACCAGGAAACTGCATTTAAACAAGCCCCACACAGGGTTCTGGCCCAGGTGGTGCCAGGCCTGCACTCTTATCCACTGAGCTTCAGCTGCTCCATTATGATTTCCTGGGGCAAAGCACAGGGTAGCAGGTCCTGCATGATCCACTTGAGACCCAGCAGCAGGTTAAGATGAATGAAAGTAGACAAATCTTGGGTTTAGATTTCTCTCTTTTCCTTTTCTTTCTATCAACCAACTGTATCCCTATATGTTCCCAGACTATCTAAGGACCCCTTCAGTGTTTTCATTTTTGACTGCTCTGGCAGCACCCATTACCTCTCCTTTCTCTCGCTGGCACCATTCCCTCAGGGATCAGGATCTGCCATGGGACCTGTATAATATTCCACACTGATCGGATAATGGGAAGTATGTGCTTTCATGGAATCAAAATTGCAGGCTCTCATGGAAATAGGTGAAAGTGAACAGAAGGTTTAAACTTGCAGTTGTAAAAGAAACAAGCCCTGGGGATATAATGTACCTATAGTTGGTGACTATAGTTAAAGATACTGAATTGTATACAATCAAACCTTGGTTTTTGAACCTCTCTCATCTCAAATAATTTGGTTCTTGACCAAGTTGTTCATAGAAAAAGTGTCTCGGTTGTCAAACAAAACTTCGATTCTTGACCCAACAACCCTCTCATGCTGATACCTATACAGTAAGCCATGTGTCACTCAGGCAGCGGACAAAGGAGATCTGGTTTTCTAACAAATCACTTCTTGAACAGCCTCCAGAATGAACTAAGTTCGAGACCTAGGTTCCACTGCATTCGGAAGTGGCTAAGAAGATAGGTCTTAAAAGTTCACATCACAAGAAAAAATATTATAACAATGTACAGTGGTCATTTTGCAACATATACAAATACCAAATCTTTGTGTTGTAAACCTGGAACTAATACAAAGTTACATGTTAATTATATCTCAATAAAAACTAAAAATTTTTGAACTGCCCACTCCTCTCTAAAAAATTATACTGAGTTGGGAGAAGCTTGGAGAGTCTCTGGTGGCGGTTAAGAATAGGTGCTGAGGCTCAGAGAGGAGAAATGATTTGTTCAGGACGTTACTGGAACTTTGCAGCAGACTTGAGACTCCAGGTCCCTCGCTCTCCAGGCCAATTACAGGTGCTCCTCGACTTACATCGGGATTGCATCCCAATAAACCTAAGTCAAAAATATTGTTCAATTCAAATGCGCCTAGTACTACACTGTAGAGTACTGGTTGTGTACTCTCGTGGTCTTTCGCCTGGCTAGGAGCTGCGCCCACGCTGCTGCAGCATCGTCAGAAAGGATCACACTGTGTACTGCTGGGCTGAGGAAAGGTCAAAACTCAAAATCTGAAGTACGGTTTCTACTGAATACATATAGTTTTTGCACCATTATAACATCAAAAAATCATGTCAAACCATCACAAGTTGGGGACTGTCTGTACTTTCTCCACTACTCTAGTAAACACAGTTTATAGAAAATATACAATCCATGGAATTTGACAAGTGAAAATTAAAAACTTGAGTGAGGCGAAAGGTAAGTGGCCAGTCTGGCCAAGCCCGGATCAGGGTGAGGCAGCACTCGCCCACGTGGGCACGTAATTGAAAGGCATGCCAAAAACTCAGTGATCAAGATGAGCAATATGTCAATGCAATATTTTAAGGAGCAAAATTCATGCAGAAACCCATAATTAATAAAATGTAAAATTTGTAAATAAAGGCAGGATCAGTTTTACTGATTATTTCCTTTAGCCTCAGACTCCAATTCCACTGGACATGGATGGCACTACCATTACAGTGACTGGAACAAAAATTATAAGCAAATATGTTTGGATTTTAATAGGAATCAATGTTGTTAAGCCAGCATTTTCCAAAATGTGTCTTTTTGAGTCAGGGTGGAGCCAGGTGAGGAAGGGATTCTATTGTCAAAGTATGGAGAACAGTACATGTTCTGTCTTCTTTCTGAAAATTCCTACTGTATTTAAGCCAGTGAAGGGTTTCGAAAAGTCCTTTAGCAATTGCCAAACTCACTTGCGTCAGAATCTTTTTCACATAATTCAGAGAGGATATTTTGGAGATGCTTCCCTAACTCCCAGGGTGGATCCCTGTGGGACTGGAAAGGTGGGAGCAGAGAGAGATCCGAGGGCCTTTGGAGGGCACTGGATTCTCAGCTCCTCCCAGGTTAGCAGCTGCTTCTCCATCTGTGCGGACTGTGTACCTCGCCAAGCCCATGTTGCCTCAGGAAGACAAGTGAAGGGCACAAACAGGAACTGGAGATGAGAGGAAGTTTCCATGGCCTGGTTCAATGTCTATGCTTTCCAAGAACCCAGCCCCAGCTTTGCTGTGTCTCTTGTCAGAAGCAGGGAATAGTTTGGTGGCAGCTCCAGTGGATGAGACAAGGAGATAATAGGATGGATAAGGACACACTTTCTTCTCTCTTTCTAAGGTTCTGGCTCCCTGGCCAAGGTCTCTGGATGTTACATGCTCAGATACAACCCTCTGGATGGTCTCTGTGGTCACACCTTTCTGGAGGCATTAATGACAAACAAGGGGCGCCAGGCCTTCATTCCAAATTCATGAGCTAAAGGAAAGCTATTACTTTGCTGTTCCAAATGTGGCCTGTAGACCAACAACATCAGCATCTCCTGGGAGCTTGTTAGAAAGTCAGAATCCCAGGCCCAACCCCAGATGCAGGTGATCCAAACCCTCACCTAGAAGACCTTTGCCTCTTGCCTCTCTGGTCTCTGACAGCCGACACCCCTGCTGCATTCCTTTCTCTTTCTACTCACAGTAACAAAGGGTTCTCAAGTAGCTGCTATGTGAACTTCTAAATTCTTCCCACTCTCCATTACCCACTTGAAAAGTTGCATAACAATGCCTAGCAATATATATGACACCATGCGGAAAAATATTTTAGAGGTGACAAATGCAGGGTGACAGACAATAAGAACATTGCATCTGACCTCACTGCACCAGCACTGTTCTGAATTCTCTGTGTGTTAATGCACTGGATACTCACTCACCTGCACCCACAACAGTGAGTGAGTGAATATTCATTCACTGCTAATGAAGCAGATTCTAAAATTTCCACTTTACAGATGAGGGCACTAAGGCACAGCACAACTCAGAGTCTTGCCCAAGGAGGCCCAGCTGTAAGGGCAGAGCTGGAAGGTAACCTCCAAAGCCAGTGCTCCTCTTCATTCACTGTGCTGTCTCAGGTGCTTTATTCATCCCACCTACAGGTGAGGGGGGCACACTCTCAAACCCACAGTGGCCTAGAAAAACCTACCTCTGGCTCCTGTTCACCTCCTGGCCTCCTCCCTGCTTCTGTCCTCCTTGCTCAAGGTGCTCCAGTCATACGACCCTATTGTCACTTCATAAAGCACCCAGAACTTTCTCTGACGCCTTCGCATCCATTAGCTCTCACTGTAGTTATCAACAACACAGGGTTCTTTGCCAGCACTGTGTCCAGGGAAAGCGAGTCATTTATTCTCTGTCACGGCATTGTGCTTCTCCCCTGCCTCGTGCTACTGTCTGTAACAGCTGTATGTCTGTACTGATTTAGTGATATGTCTTCCATGTACAGTGTCATACTGTGTGAGGTGTTGTCTGAAAGGCCTTGTTCCTAGAGGCCACACAGAGCCTGGCAGGAGCAGGGCCTCCCCCAAAATTTTTCAGGAAACCAAATAGGTGTCCAGGACCTTGCCTGCCCGCTTTGCACCACTGGAGAGCCATTTAGCTTCTTCCCGTGGAGTCAGGTGTTTTCCGAGCAAATACTCCAGGAGATACTGCTTGTTGACTTGGGCTAACGGATTCTGGAAAGCAGCATGGGGTTGAGGTAAGCCCAGAACAAATTCTGGCAAATAGTCTTCAACTGGTTTGAATTTTTGCACATCCTTTCTATTAGCAACAGGCTTTGTGGCATCACAGCCATGATCCTCTGCGGAGTGAGCAGTAGTTAAAATTGACCCCTGCGTGTTTCTAAAAGTGTCACTTTCCGGTTTGTTCCTCCACTCCCTTTCACACATTTGTCTTTATTGGGGTAACTATTTTCCAGGAAGTTAATATAATGAGCAAATCAGTGCTAAAAGGTAGGAGACGCCCAGTCCAATTCGAGTTTTGATCTTGACCAGACTGGTCCGGGTCAGCAGGAGAAGCAATGTTAGTCCTGTTGCCATGCCTGTCACTTCCCAACCACACCGGCAAGTGCCAGAACCAATGCTGCTAGAAACCAAAGCCTCCAGGGCCAGGGAAGCCAGCATCAGCAATGGCCTTTGAAACCACCTCTTTGCAAAGATGCCGTTCTTCAGTTTGGGCCAGTTTTATGGAGTGGCCAGGGGTGGGAAATCATTTCCCCTAGTGGGGAAGGCAGACCAAGACTGAGGGCAGAGGAGGTTCGAAATCAGAGGTACCTATGCTCTTCAGCCCTCTGCCAGCTACCCTGCCCCCGCTCAGCAGCGGTAGACCGAAGGTAATTGTTTCATGTGTGTGCCAGCACTTCTGGTACCACAGGAACAGAGGGCAGACATGTGACTACAAACACATATGACCACATGGTCACATTGGACCACTGGATGAGCTGTAGACTAAAGAAGTAAGGACGATGCACCAAGGGCTCAATATTTCAAGTTTCAACTGGAAGAGGAAAGTAAGACAGCAAAGGCCTCAACCACAGGGAACTCTTGAAACTCACTGAGGAAAAACAGGCTTCAATGGCAGGATGTTGAAAGAAGTTAAGGAGAAAACACTATGCAGTTCCCCAGTTTTGAAGACATAGCATACCCAATAGTGGAACACGTTCATCCTTCTCTACAGAGGGGCATCCCCCCTGTCTGGACTAGGTCAGGATGATGTTTGCAGGATGAGGTGGAGCAAGCCCAACCCACGGCTGCTCCTGAAAGGCCAAGAGCATAGTCCTCCTTTGCCTGTGGTCAGCAGTGGCCCCAGAATGGGATCTCCTTAAGCAGTGGTTCTCAGGTGATATTGCCCCATAGGGGACATTTGGCAATGTCAGGAGACATTTTGAGTTACCACAGCTACAGAGGGGTGTAACTGGCATCTAGTGGGTGAGGCTAGGGATGCTGCTAAACACCCTCCAAAACACAGGACAGCCCCCCAACAGAGAACAGTCCTGCCTAAGATGCTGAAGTGCTAAGGTTGAGAATCCCTAAATTAGAGTGTCTGCGGGTATGAAGATGTGGCTCGTTTTCCAAAGTAGAAGCACCTTTAATTGTGAAGGACATTTTCCTCAAAATTCTGTCCTCTGACACAGTAGTCCTCTAGCCCTCTAGGGCACTACATCACCAGGGACTCCTCTGCAAACACAGATTCAGATTCTGCAAATCTGGTGAGGATGCCATCACCACTAGTCCACAGGTCATGCTTTGAGGAGCAAGGGGTTTGAGTGTGGTCATAATCTCCCCCTTCCTTTCTTCCTCCCTCTCTATCCATCCCCACCCGCACAGTCTTCCCTGTCATACTCTGTTTGAATTATTCCATGCCCTGTCACTAAAGAACATGTGGTGGTGGTTAATCTCCAATGCCCAGATGACAGCTTCTCTCCAGCTGTTGCCAATTTGAAATTCAGGGTGTTGAAGATATCAATTGACTTAGTTGGAAAGGGGTCCCAAGGGACATTATCAAACTATTCCCCCACACACACACTTAAATAAACTAGTACCTCAAAGACATTTTTGCATGACCAAAGACACTTAGACTGTATAGAGGTCGTGGCTTCAGGGATGCTCAAGCTTCAAAGACAGCACATTCCCATTTTAAACCAGAGGTTGACTATTTCTAGAAAGGGCCAGATAGTAAATATTTTATGCTTTGTAAGTCATACAGTCTCTTTCACAACTACTCACTCCTGCCATTTTATCCAAAAAGCGGCCATAGACAAATGAATAGATGCAGCCAGGTTCCAATAAAACTTTATTTACAAAAACAAGTCATGAGCTAGATTTTACCCATGAGTCATATTTTACAATAACCTATTCTGAACAATTCCATTTATTCATGGCTCTGCTTTAGCCAAAAGAAAAAACAAAGTCATATAGGGAAAACCTTACTTAAAGGGAGCAAAATCATCAGTATGAGTTGTAAATATCTGGAGGGCAGAGGTGAGTACATACTATTTCTTCTACTGCACAGAAGTGTGAAATGTGAATGTGTCTTTTAATTGCCCGAAACACAGCTCTCTTTCTTCCTATGCCAAATGTTTATTTGTGTTTTGGTTTTTGTTGTTATTTTTGTTGTTATTGTTGTTTTGGAGGAGTGGAAGTAGAATAAATAAATGAGGAACAAAAGGTACACCAAAGGGCTGCCATTACTTTTAAGTCTGCATGTTCTTTCTGCACCAGAGCTTATAGCTTCTGCTTGTAGAACAAATTAGGGGAGGGGACACAGCAAAAATAGCCTTATTCTTCCCTCAGACCCACAACATTTTTTGAAGGCATTGATTCTTTTTCCTGTCACTGGTTTCTGTGAGACCTCTGTTTGCAGTGACGGGACATTACTTGGACAGAAATGCTGCTGTTGCTTACAGCGCTCTGGCTGCTTGCTGGTATTGACAATTTAACCTCAGAGAGTCACAGCCTGAATTCATACTGACCTCTCCTTGTTATGGCAAGGCCTATGGCCTCTGCTGGTGTCTGGACACTTGTGTAGCTTTTGGCCACACTTACCCATGGGATAAGGATGAATGAAATCAAGATCTTTTAACTCCATAGTCACCATCTAGCAACTTTCACAAAGCCTGCGTTATTTTGAGAGAAAACCCTTCTTTGTCTATTAATAAGACAGAGTTCCACTTGAGAGGGGAGCGACCTGGCATCTGTGTCTCAAACTGTCAGCAAGATCTTCTGCCAGGGGCACCGATACGGCGGTCAGACTGTGGGCTGCAGCTGGAGCTCTCTAGAGAATTGGATCTGCAGTCTCCACCATCCTCCTCTCCTGTGCCCCTGCATTCATACATGCTTACACACACATCATGGTTTAGGCAGCAAGAAAAGTACATTTATTGCAGAATCACAGAGTGGCATTTGGGAGCCCCATTTGGTTGGACAATATTGATTTGCAGTGTTGTGACAAATGGAATAAAGATTTGAAATTCATCTGGGTACAGAAGTAATCTCCAGCTGCAATTTGAAGACACAAATTATTTTAACAGTGGCCCATCAGCAGTGAACATTGCCATGTGTGTGGCCCTGTGTGGGCCATTTCTCAGATTCATTCATTCATATAATCATGCATTCATCAAGTATTGTTTCCCTTGCTGGCTGGGTGTAAAGTTGCTGGGACAGGCTCTCTTTTGATGGGGACTCTCAGGCCCTGTGTACTTTCTTCTAGCATATTGGATCCCAGGTACAGAGATGAGGGCCTAGCAAACAGGAGCCAGCCCCTGCCCTCTTGGAGCTTATAGACTAGCCAAGTAGACAGAAAGGAAATCAAAGCTATACAAATGTATCTCAGTTTTCATGAGTCTTAAAAAGGAAAGGCACATTTTTTGTCATCTAATAGTCACTTCGGCTTTCAAATTCAGGTGCTGTATTTATATCCACTTTACAGATGCATCTCAAGAGGTTCAAAAGTTCCCCCAAGTCACCCGGCCAGGAAATGGCTCTTCAGTTCTGCTCATAGTTAGAGAAGGAGTATTTAATCAAATTGAGGTGTAAAGTGGGAACATGGAAGCTGCAAATTTAAACAGATCTCCAGGGCTATGATTAATGAGACAAAACATTTTTTGTAGATCGAAGAGCTAATTATAAATCACATGTTCTTCAACTTTAAAATTGGAGGAACTTCAAATGGTGGGCCACATAATGAAACACCAGAGACAATGAGATTGACAGGAGGGACCACGGTACTTTTGTTCCTCCTGGTTAGTGTTCCATCCATCTGAATTACAATCAGTTGTTTCTTAAGTCTGGCCCACCCCAGGTCAGAGGGTGGTGGCTTTTCTCCTGGCAGTGGGTAGTGTGAGAATTCATTTATCTCAACTCCACAAATACTTACTGAGCACCAATGGGGTGCCAGTCCCTGCTCCTGTTGAGAGAGTGCAATGAACAGTCATGCCAGGAGAGTACAATGAATAAGATGCCTTTCCTACAGGCTATTGTTCAGATAAAAACTTACATAGACATTGAGGAAAATAAGTCAGGGGGCCCTTACAGAAGGGTCAAGTGCTGCAGAGTGTCTGGTTGGTGGGGAGAAAACTTTACTATTGATACTTTAGAAAGGTCAATCTGGGCAAGCACCAAGGAAGAGGTGACATTTATGTGAGGGCCTTGATGGTTAAAGGAAGTCAGCTTTGCACAGGATCTGGAGTGAGCTTGCTGGCATGTTGGAGGAGGGGGAAGAATATAAGTGAGGCTGAAGGGACACCATTTCGCCAGTGATTGTGGAGAGACAGAGGGCCTTGAGATCTGCATAAGGATCTGGATTTTGCCAATAATTAAATTAACCACAGAGCTACCCTGTTGAGAAGCAAGTACACAATTATTGCTCATCTGTAGACTCATACCCTGCATGCAAGAAGCCCCTGAAAAAAATTCTGAGTTGATAAATGAGAACATAGACATTTCTGCTCCCTGGAGTGAGCAAGTAGCATTTCCAGTCCTACCCATACAATGACCTGGGAAAGAGCTTAGGTTTAGGAAATACTGATAGTAGACCCTGGGTTGAGGATGCAGGAGCACCATAGAGGAGAGGGCAAAATCCCCTCCCAGTGGAACTGAAGCTGCCTCTCTTCACCATTACCTCCTCAGAGAAATATGAATCTCTTCACACGCAGGACATCCTCACAGATGCTTAACTCTGGGCTTATGAAAGAGAGGTTCTTGTCTGGGATGGTGCCCCTAATTCCACTCCAGGGCATGAGTAGACAGCTGGGCAAAGATCATTGCACCCACCTGTATAGCTTTTGTTTCTACAAGTGATTTTTGAAGAGTTTTCCCTCCTTACTAAGGTTCATCCACTCACATTGCTCATTCATCATTCCAGGTTTCTACCTCTTCTCTCTGCTTTCAGATGAAGGAGGTTCTGGGAGCTATTTGGCTGTTGTAAATCAGCTGTTACGATGTGCACATCAGAACTAAGCAGCAGGGAAAGCAGGAGCTGGAGGACTCAAATCCTCTTGTCCTAACAATTATCCCAGTGATGAATTAAAAAATAGATATATGACTGGACAGTGTGTTTGTCAGAACACTTTCTTCATAGGCATATCCTACACTTAAATTTGGCTCTTTAAAGAGAGCATTGCTTTATGTATGACTTATACGCATATAAGGTAAAGCAAACAAGTGTTAAAATTACACCTCAAAGAAATTCTACACATTCCTTTCCTTTTATAACCATCACCCAGATCCAGATACAGAACATTTCCAGTGCCTTAGGGGTTTCCCTTATGCCCCTCCCACTATTCTGATCTCTGTCACCATAAATAACCTTAGCCTGTTCTTGAACTTCATATAAATGTAATCATACAGCATGTTCTCTTTATGTCTCTCAGCATTTTCTATGGGATTCATATATGTTGCTGGGTGTATTCATTCTGTTGATGTATAGTAAGTATCCCATTATATCATGGTTTCTCAACTGTGGTGTTATGGACATTTTGAGCTGGATAATTCTCTCTTGTGGGGACTATCAATGCAGTATAGGGTGCTTAGCAACATCTCCCTGGCCTCTCCTCACTAGGGGCTAGTGCTGCCTCCCCTCACCCCATCAATTTCCCATGGAATTGAAAACCATTGTGTCATATGAAGATACTACAATTTTAAAGAAACTTTTTATTTGGAAATAATTTCAAACTTAGTGTAAAGTTTCAAAGAATGGAACAAATAATACAGTGTACTCTTTACCTAGATTAACCTGTTGTTCACATTTTACTCCTTTTTAAAAAAATAATTTTCTCTCCCTTGCTCATACATATGCCCACACAGAATTTATTTCTGAACCACTTGAGAGCAATAGCATTCACCTTGACCATTTAACATCGTTTACTTCCACATGTATTTCCCAAGAATAAGGATCTTCTCCAACACTATCATACTTCTCAGTTAACCACAACAAATGTAACATAATACATGTATCAATTGCCCATGTCCCAATTTTTGTCACTTGATCAACAATTATCCTTTATATCATTTCTTTTCACTACAGAGAAGGTTCCAGTCCAGGATTGGGTATTGTATATATTTGCCATGGTTCGTGGTATCCTTCAGTCTAAAAGCCTTTCTTTGTCTTTTATAATAGTGAATTTTTTTTAAAGAACACAATCTCTTTTCTTTTTAGTAGAACAGTCCTCATTTGGAGGTTTATCTGATGTTTCCTCCCAAATACATTCAGGTAATACGTTCTTGACTAGAAAACTGAGTAAAAACATCCTACCCGAGGCACATGATGTCCAGTTGCACCTCATCAGTTATATTAAGTTTGATCTCAACTGCATAATTACTAAATTTTCCTTATAGCTAATAATCAATATGTGGTGAAACACTAAAGACCATGCAAGTATTCCGCTCCCCCCTCAAGTTTACTCCTGAAATTTAGCACACTTTGACACTTGCATGAACCAGTCTTTACCTACAAGGATTACAAATCCAGCACTCCTGTCTGTACTAACTCTGAGTGTTCTGCTATATAGAAGAGTCCACTCTTTCCTCCACTTAATTATTGATTTTATTAGTTATCAGTATGGACTCATGGATTCCTATCTTTTTCAGTGGTTTATAAGTCATTACTGCTTTTAGAGACTTCCCCGTGAAAATGGAGGCATAGGTAGATACACTTTGTGTCCTCACACAACCAAAAGAAGGACAACAACAAATTTAAAAACAAAAAAGTAATCAGAACTGACAGAAAATCAAACTGTACAGAAGTCCAACAACCAAGGAGTTAAAAAAGAAACATGCTTCTGTGCTGGTAGGAGGGGCAGAGACAGGCAGCCACGGCAGAGAGGAAGCATGGCGAGGCAGCAGCTGGCAAGGCAGGAGGTTCCACATTTGAGTGTGAATAAACTGGGAGGAACAACTGGGGAGTGAGACAGACCACACAACCTAGGGTTCCAGCACAGGGAAATAAAGCCTCAAAACCTCTGACTGTAAAAATCTGTGGGGATTGCTGTAGCAGGAGAAACTTCCCAGCTTTGCAGGAGAGTTCATTGGAGAGATGCACAGGGTCCTAGAACATACACAAACCCACCCACCTTGGAATCAGCACCAAAAGGGCCCAATTTGCTTATGGGTAGTGGGCGAAGTGACTGACAGCCAGCCGAGAGCCAAGCAAGCAGCATTGTTCCCTCTCAGACCCCTCCCCCACATACAGCTCCACAACATAGCAACGTGGTTTGCCCTAGTGAATACCTAAAGGCTCCACCCCTTACTATATAACAGGCATGCCAAGACAAGAAAATATGGCCCAAATGAAAGAAAAGATCAAAGCTCCAGGAAAAATGCAACTAAGCAATGAAGACAAAGCCAACCTACCAGATGCAGAGTTCAAAACACTGACAATCAGGATGCTCACAGAAATTGTTGAGTATGGTCGCAAAATAGAGGAAAAAATGAAGGTTATGCAAAGTGAAACAAAGCAACATATGCAGGGAACCAACAGTGAAGGGAAGGAAATCATGACTCAAATCAAGGGTTTGGAGTAAAAGGAAGAAGTAAACATTCAAGCAGAACAGAATGAAGAAACAAGAATTCCAAAACATGAGGAGAGGCTTAGGAACCTCCAGGACAACTTCTAACATTCCAATATCTGAATCATAGGGGAGCCAGAAAGAGAAGAGGAAGAGCAAGAAATGGAAAACTTACTTGAAAAAATAATGAAGGAGAACTGCCCCAATCTGGCAAAGGAAATAGACTTCCAGGAAGTCCAGGAAGCTCAGAGAGTCCCAAAGAAGTTGGACCCAAGGAAGCACACACCAAGGCACATCATCATTAAGTTATCCAAGATTAAAAAGAAGGAGAGAATCTTAAAAGCAACAAGAGAAAAGCGGAGAGTTACTTCCAAAGGAGTTCCCATAAGACTGTCAGCTGATTTCTCAAAAGAAACCTTGCAGGCAAGAAGGGGCTGGAAAGAAGTATTTGAAGTCATGAAAGGCAAGGACCTCCATCCCAGACTACTTTATCCAGCAAAGCTATCATTTAGAATGGGAGGGCAGATAAAGTCTTTACCAGATAATGTCAAGTTGAAGGAGTTCATCATCACCAAGACCTCATTATATGAAATGTTAAAGAGACTTATCTAAGAAAAAGAAGATGTTCAAAAATATGAACAGTAAAATGATAACAAACTCCCAACTATCAACAACTGAACCTAAAAAATAAAAACAAAAGCAAAACAAACTAAGCAAACAACTAGAACAGGAACAGAGCAATAGGGAGGGTTATCAGCCTTGAGGGGAGAATGGGGAAAAGGTACAGGAAATAAGAAGCATAATGGTAGGTACAAAATCGACAAGGGGAGATTAAGAATAATATGGGAAATGGAGAAGCCAAAGGATTTATATGTACAACCCATGGACATGAACTAAGGCATGGGGGGCAGTGCTGGTGGGAGGGGGTGGTACAGGGCAGAAGTGAATAAAGGGGAGAAAAAAATGGGACAACTGTAATAGCATAATCAATAAAATATATTAAAATACTAAAATAAATCATTGCTGTTTTTAAATATTGTAATGCTCAAATTGCTCAGCTTTGGCTAGTGGGAATCCCTTGAAGTTGGGCCCGATGTTCTTCTGACAAACTCCCATCACTTTTTATTTTTACACTTCTTACTGTTTGGCATAATAAGATGTTCCAGGTTCATCCTTTACCTTCCCTTCTTCTGTACTAGAATTGGCCATTTCTCTAAGAGTCCTAGTTCCTTTTAATGGGGAAGGGTAGAAAGTACAATTTATTCATCCTTTTTCCTGTTTATTAACATTTGAATTGTTTCTTGTTATGAGCTATTGTAAAGAAATTACAATGCCCTATCTGAATGCCCTTGTGCCTCTTTGGGACCTATGAACTGATTTCTTTGGGTATATAATCAGAGTGGTGATGGAAAATTCATAGAATCTCCACTCTGGTTATATACCCAACATAAATGAATAAGTGCATAAAAAAGGACACATATTCAAAGCAGCTTTTTTTCATAATTTGTGTGTGTATGTGTCTGTGTACTTAGCTTTAGTAGATATTGATAAATAGTTTTTTCAAAATGCTCCTACTATTTGTTTATCAAGGGAGCAGCATTAAGTCATTGGCCCCAGTAGGTGGGGAGGAGTAATCAGTGGTAGGGGGTCATAATGAGCCACAGCAATCCAAAGACATGTTGTCTGCAGCCAGAAGTGGCAAAATTGTTAATCTTTCAATAGATAAATGATCAGTGACAAATGACAAGATTTTGCCACCTGGTCCATTCTTTAGCTTCTCTTTGGAGTGCTGCTTTGAGATAGGCACATGGAAGTGACTGAAGTCAGGAATCGCCTACAACTCTCAAAATGGTTTTTATCTCAGTGATACCAGTGACAGTACTTCAGGAATGCAGGTCCACTGCTAGGAGCACTTGCTGTTACAGGGCGTTAGGGTCACTGCTTTGTTTTAAAAAGTGCCTCCCCAGGGGAAGGAAGAATGTCCCCAGAGTCCCACACACATCATCTAGCTACTAGGGGCCCATTTAGAACCCTGGAATAATCATCTTACCAAACAGTCTGAAAGAGGAAATGTCGCTCTGTCTACACCCAGGGAGTCACTTAGTTTTCAAAACATCTGAAGTGGGGGCTAAGGGATAGAAGGCAGATCAGAAAACTGCTGAAAGCTAACAGGGCAGTAAACTGGTCCAGCATCATGGGCTAGATTCTAGGCTGAGTTTGGCCAGGAAGTGCTTGGGCATGTCCCTACCTCTACATCTCAAACTTTCCGTGTCCAAAATATCTGCCCTAGTGGCTTACAGTTCATTACTAGAATCAAAGAGGGAATTGAAACACTTTTTGTAGAAAGAAATTCTAAACAGAAAATACATCATATTCAAGATACACAATAGACTCTTAGTAGCGTTGATGAAACTTTGGAGGTATTAACTAGTAAAATGCATATCTGCGGATGCATTTCGGCCAGGTGCCCCCTCTGGGTGGAACTGTCATGCGGTGGGGTGGGGAGAGCCCTCCTACCCGTTTTCTGAGCGAGCCTTTGTGCAGTGTCCACTATAGAGCCCAACGCATTGGCCCTGAACAGAGACCGTTCTTATGACTAACAGCGACGGTGAGCCCCATTGCTGCACATGTGTATTAACCTCCAGGGTCCTCTCCTCTCTCCCCCACAGGCCTTTCCACAGATGGTGGCGCCAAGCGCCAGGAGCACCTCTCCCGGTTTTCCATGCCTGACCTCAGCAAAGACTCTGGCATGAACGTCTCTGAGAAACTTAGCAACATGGGCACGCTTAACTCGTCCATGCAGTTCCGGAGCGCGGAGTCCGTTCGCAGCCTGCTCTCGGCGCAGCAGTACCAGGAAATGGAGGGAAACCTCCATCAGCTTGGCAACCCCATTGGCTACAGGGACCTGCAGTCCCGCGGCAGGATGCATCAGAGCTTTGATTTTGATGGAGGGGTGGCAGGCAGCAAGCTGCCTGGGCAGGAGGGCGTGAGGATCCAGCCCATGAGCGAGCGTACACGGAGAAGAAGCACCTCTCGAGAAGATAGCCGCCGCTTCCGACCGCACAGGTCCAGGAGGTCCCGACGCTCCCGCTCAGATAATGCCCTGCATCTGGCCAGCGAGCGGGATGCCATCTCTCGCTTAAAAGAAAGGCCCCCGCTGCGAGCCAGGGAGGACTATGACCAATTCATGCGGCAGCGAAGCTTCCAAGAGAGCCTGGGCCAAGGGTCCCGGAGGGACCTGTACAGCCAGTGCCCAAGGACTGTGTCAGACCTGGCTTTGCAGAATGCTTTTGGGGAGCGATGGGGACCCTATTTCACCGAGTACGATTGGTGTTCCACCTGCTCCTCCTCCTCAGAGTCCGACAATGAGGGCTACTTCCTAGGAGAACCAATCCCCCAGCCAGCCCGCCTGCGATATGTTACCAGTGATGAGCTTCTGCACAAATACAGCTCTTATGGCCTCCCCAAGTCTTCCACCTTAGGTGGCAGGGGACAGTTGCACAGCAGGAAAAGACAAAAGAGCAAAAACTGTATTATTTCTTAATCTGATTGGTGTCAGGGAATAGGGGAAGATGGGAGCCAAGAATGTAAATTCAGAAACTTGCACTGTTTTAAATTTTAAAGCGCTTTTCGGGGTGGTTACTGGGGAGAAAAGGGACATGCTCTCAGTTGATGAAGGCAAGGTTACAGATTGACTCGACTGATAGTCACATTTCTTGGCATGTTGAATATTATTTGCACATTTCACTTTGGAGACGCTGTAGACTCTGTGGAGGCCAGGGTTGGTCACCTCCCTCCCATCAGTGTGTTGAGTTGCCACTAGCAAGATGGTAAATTGCTTCCTGCTTGCTTGTATTCTCTCTGATTCTCTTACTTTTAGGACCCTTTTTCCAGTAAGTAATTTGTTTATTAGCCAAGACCCAAGTCTAAGTTATTTACACGTCCATTGTAAATGCAATGTAAATGAGAGTTCTGATAAAATATTTTTGTATTTTGTAATATCAAAGGAATTTCTATATCGTAGGACTCAGTGAAGACCTGCATGCACATCCGGCATTGTCTTTGAGTAGTATTCAGAGATGGTCTAGGACCACGTTTTGTTTTTTCTTTTTTCTATACAAATTTGTTACATGTTAGTGAGACCTTTTTCAGATGAATTTATTCTATTTGGCTTTTTGTGGCTAAAAAAAATTATTATACCCAAAGCATTTTATGCTCTATTCCACTTAAGGAGCCATCCTTAAGTCCTCTTCCACCCTCAGTAGAATGTATTCTCTACAAAGTGATAGTCATTTTTTAAAAATAGCAAATATAACTTTGCCAATTAGCGAAACCAATGAGTGTCAGTAAATTCTGTGAGAAACGCCATCCCTGCTGGGAACACTGAAGTTGCTCACTATTGATCTGTCCCTTGGGAAAATATCAGTGACTGTGAGTGGTGTTGTTGTGTGATGTCAGCATGACATTGTTTTGAATATGGCATTATTTTCTGGTGCTCATGTTTCCTGGATTGTATTATCTGCTTTCCTTTACCAAGGCAGACGTAACGGCTGCCTTATCCTGACAACCGGTTGTCCTCAGTGCAAATGAACTTAAGCAATAGGATCTTGGGGACAGGAAGGTTCTGATGGGGCTCTGGGAGTGACGGTGTGTTCTAGATTGTATGTTATATGTGGAGAAGGAATAAGCTGATTTGAAATCAGAAAGCGGGTCAAGGGCAGAACTGAAGGATAATATGAAGGTCAGGGCAAAGAAGAACTTCTGGAAATGAAATAGAGGAGAGGTGACAGCCACCTTGAATAGCCCCTAGTGCTTATGGAAAGAATCCAATTTAACACACTCCCTAGCCAGAGCATCTGGGTTACCCAGGAAGGTTGAGCTGCTCAGGAGATTTCAGTGTCGTAGTCTTGAAAAACAAATGTTGAAAGGAGGATTTCCATTTTGAACTTTGGGGACCTTGGGTCAGACAGAAAATGGGCTCAAAAGTGAGTTTGCTTAAAGAAGACATTTAACGGTTGTGTTGTTTATAGTAAAATAATACTTCCTACCTTGCTTCAGTTAAAAATGAAGCACTTGCTTTTTCTTCCATTCTCCTCCTCCCCTTTATGGATTGTGGCAGTTGAAATAATCCATCGCAGGACCCACCTTTAGTGAGATGTGTTGTCCATGTGCTACACAGTGTATCTCAGTGGCCATCTGCCATGGTGAGGTGAGCGTGGTCTCTTTTCAGTATAGTAGTTAATATTTTCTAGTATTTTTTATGGAGAGAATGTGAAAAGTGGCTTTTCAGACACCATGCCAAATGGGTCTGGGGAAAGGAAGGCTGTACAGGATGTGGAAATGGCACTCCATTCAGGATGTATTAAAATAATTTGCTTTTCAGGTATTAATATGACATTTGTCATTGTCACTGATTTTTTAAAAACGCAATGCAAATGTTGGTTGTGGCTGTTTTCCGCATGCTATCTTCATATCTAAATGCTTCATTAATTATCCAAGCCTCTGGAGAATTAACTCTATTACGTTTGTATAGTAAGTTTGTAAACTGCTTGGCAAACTGATTTTAAGAAATAATGTGCAACACCACACAACTAAAGTGGCGGGTTTCTGGTAGAAATTGGGCAAGTCCAATTTGGATTTTTGAGTTTCTTGATTGATGAGAACAAAAAGGCATTTTGGAAAAAGGAAAAAGAGAAAAAAGTAGATGACTTAACCTAGCAAAAAGCTGAAAACAATGTCTATCCTCTGTGGCCTGGAATCCAATGAAAGAAATTCTCCTAGTAAATGTTGCTTCCTAACTCTGTCCTTTTCAGAGTACCTCTTGCATTTCCCAGATGGGGCTTTAACCCCATCAGCAGAAACTGACACATAACTAGTGTCCAAAGGGATTGGAGGAATGAGCAATTTGAGATCTATGTGCCCAGCAAGCACCCAGCAGCCAAACTGGTCAGAGCTTGAGATGTAATTGATATAAGCCTCAGGGTCAACTGTCTACAGGGAAGATCATCTCCATGTAGCTCAGCACTGCAGAGGGCTTCCCACCCAACACTCAGTCAGGAACCTTACAGAGAATGCTGATGGATGGTTGATAAATCCTCAAAATGATGATGGAACCTGCAGGTGAATGCCCCAGGGAGAGCAGGGTGGCATTGTACTGGGAGTTCCACCTGTTAGTGATAACTTAAACATAACACCCCAGAATCCAATTTCCAAAAATTCAAAGCATTTTCTGAGGCATGAACTTAGGGTCCTTACCTAATTCCTCCATCATAATCATCAGCTCTCCTTGGTCAAGTTTTGCTGTGAGTGAAAGATGTGCTCACCTCTTCTTAGATCATCATTCTACCTTCCATAGACTGGTTTTATCCAAATAATCTTTTCCCAGTTTTCTCTCTGCTCTAATGTCTTACAGTTTTGTTGTTTGTTTTTTGGTTTTTGTTTTTTTTTTTTACCTTTTCTCATGTTGGTCCTCTTCTTGTCTTAACAAGAAGACTGTTGCTTTTGAGTTCAGTTCATGTCCTCTTTTGCTGCTCAATTCAGTAGTATCAGAACTGGCTCTTTCCCAAGAAATAGAAGTCATGACAGTGTCCTGAATGGCGCTGCCAATACACATCACCGTTGATACTGTGAACAGGTTTCTTAGTAGGCTGCTGGCATTGAGAGTGGCATTCAGGTAACCTTCCTTCTGTTGTATAGTTCTGGGATCTCTACCAAGTGAAGGTGAATGAGCTGAGGGAAACCAGAACTGTGCTTCTTGGTCTTGCACATGTTGAAAAGGGGAGAATCTCTAGTGTTGGTTGTTTGACACTTCTTTCCATATTCATCTTGTGTTCTCTAGTCCTTCCTTTCGACCAGCCCAGTGACCAAGCAATTTTGTATTATTAATATAGGACCTGGAGGCAGCTCTTTCTCATCCTCTTCTCATTCTGTAGGATGCTCCTGCACTGCAACTCCTTTTCCTGCAGCAGCTTTCTGCCTCCCGGGTACCACTAGCAGTGGTTGAGTTCAGGCGGGGCAGTGATGGCATATACATAGCACGTACTCTGCAACCTAGGCAGATATAACCAATCCATCGGTATCTACTTTCAGAGAACATAGATACAGCCTCAGAAATCTTGCGACATTCCAGCCAGCCAGAACCGGTTGATCAGTACTGATCTTATTTGTCTGATAACAAACCTTATTTGTGAACTGATTCTTATTTTTCTTTCCACCCTGGGTTCTTTTACCATTGCCCCAAAATAGTACACCAGCCACTTAAGAAGCATCATTTATAAATAATTGTGAGACTCTAATTCCTATGCCCCCAGATTTTGGATGCTAATGGGAGCTGACTTCTTTAGGCTAAAGGAAAACAAATCTCTTTGGCCTCCTTTCCCCTTCTCATGTTATTGGCCAGTTATTATAGGCAGCCTCTGTTTGTCTTCTTGCAGAGGTCGGATGGGAGTCCATTTTATTCTTCATCTAATCCCACCTTCTAACAAGAAATAACACAAATACTTAAATTCTAAGGGGAAGTGTTCTTTGTGTATTTCTTTCTAACAGAAACCAGATGCTAACATGTAAGAAGGAGAATCTATGAAAAGGGAAGTGGAAGATGGAACAAGCTATCTGAATATTTCATGCCAGAAGAGTTGCTGTTAGCAACTGTTTGGCACCTTCATGGCTTTGAAATGGCCTCTGGACTGCATTCCAGGCACAGGATTCAGCCAAGCCTCTTCTGCTATTTGGAAGGCAGTTTCATGCTGCCTTTTGAGGTATAGATATTTAGGCACTAGAGAAGTAGAAATTATGAGAATTTTGCTTTGCCTCCTGTGGATTGTCCCTCTGGGACCTAGCAGACACCAATGCTTGTTTGACCACTTGGAAGCAGTCACCAAGTTTAAGATCACGAAAGGATTTGATTCTTTTTCCATTTTCTCATAATAGTAGCCCAGTCAACGCAAGACTCATAAAACATGACTCACTGTTGGGAGCTATACTATTTTATAGGCTTACTTCCTGCTGACAAAACTAGCTTTCCTCAAGGGGAATAAAAAGGAGGGAGGGAAAGTCACACGGTGTTAGGAAAACATTTCTGTTATTTTGATATGATGAATCCATAGGATAGAAAAAAATGTCTATCCTGAGAGTTTTCTGAGACATCCCTTCACTCTACTGGGCATTTGGCCATTGATGTTCAGTAGATCACTGACCAAGCTTTTCTAAATTTTTTGGAGAGAGTTACTCAGCATAACGTCTCTCCTCAAGTCTTTCTGGTGATTTCCATATTTTCCCATAAAGCATTTTAGTTCTATTTATGGGCCCTGACTTAACACTCTGTGGCCTATGAGTCCTCCATTTTCCTTAGCAAATTAGGACTTTAGCAGTTTTCCCCCTCCTAAACATTCTTTTCTGTACAGGATTGCTCTGCCATCTCCTACTTTAATTCCAAGTGCATAAACAAAACCTCAGAGGGCCTGAGAAGGTGAGGCAGGCCAGAGTCTGTTATGTGTCGAACGTCGCGCTGTTTGTTCAGAAGGTCTGAAACAGGCCTTTGGTGTAGGCTCTGCCAGAGACTGTTTGTGAACACTTTGCTTGAGATCCGTGCCCTGTAAAATGGATATGATGTTTTACTGATGTCTGTAATACATTTGTAAACTTCCAATAAAATTTGAATAAAAGAAATGTGCCATTCCTCCCTTGCTTTTCAGATTTTTTAAAATCTTTGCCTTTGAGCATCTCAGCAGAAAAGAGAGAGGCTGCACATGTCAGGGATGAGATTTACTATGAAAGATGAATCTGATTATTTACATCAGAATTTCTCAACCTCAGCATAATCAACTTTTGGGCCTGTTTATTCTTTGCGGCAGAGGACTGTCCTGTGCTGTGTAGGATGTTGAATAACATCTTTGACCTCTACCCACTGGATGCCAGTAGCACCCCTCCTCATGGGTTGTGACAACCGAAAGTGTCTCCATACATCACACCCATTATGATGAATACTATTTTTTTAAAAAAACTAGTAACTAACAAGCATGGGTGAGGATGTGACAAAAATGAGGACCCTTGGGCACTTCTGGCAGAAATATAAAATGGGGCAAAAACTCTGTGGAAAACAGTACAGCAGTTCCTTAAAACTTTAAAATAGAATTACTATGTGATCCAGCAATTCTGCTTCTGGGTATATACCCAAATAATTGAAAACAGAGCCTCAAAAAGATATTTGTACACCTATGTTTATATAGGCATAATTCACAATAGCTAAAAAGGTAGAAGCAATTTAAATATCCCATCAGTGGATGAGTAGATAAAATGTGTTATATATGTGCAATGGAATATTATTCAGCCTTTAAAAGGAAGGAAATTTGACATATGCTGCAATATGGATTAACTTTGATGAAATTAAGATAAGTAAATTAAGCCAGTCACAAAAAGACAAATACTGTATAATTCCACTTATATAAGGTACCTAGAATAGCCAAGTTCATAGGGTAGGTAGAATGGTGGTTGTCAAAGGCTGGGGGGAGAGGAGAATGGGGAATTGTGAAATGGGTATGGAGTTTTAGTTTTTCTAGGTAAAGATGCTGAAAATTGGTTGCATAACAATGTGAGTGTACTTAACACTACTGAGCTGTACACCTAAAATGATAAATTTTATGTTGTCTTTATGTAACTGCAATTTAAAAGTAGTATCTCCACCCATAGCTGAGTGTCCCCTGGGGACAAAATTACCCCGGTGGGGAACCATGAGTTCAAACACTTTGCCACCTTAGCCTCTCTATTCCTTGTGGACTCTTGAAACCGACTCCTACCCAGGCCACACAGTCAATTTTTAGTTATTAGCAGGAATTAAAACCAGCAAATGACCCTAAAGTAATTTTGCTCTTAAGCAAATAATCATTTGATCCAGAGAATTATATCCACAGCTGTGTTCTGGCTAGGAGAGTATTAATATGGTCTGGGAGCCAAGACCAAAGCAACATGTAAATTAGATTTCCCTATGTCTGATCCACAACATTGAGGAATTGCTGGATACTGCAATATCATTCATTCATTCAATAAATATATATTAAGAGCCTGCTCTGACCCAGGCACTTTTCTAGGTGCTTGGAATATAGCAATGCACAAAACAAAAGTTCCTACCCTCCATTAAGGATCTTACAAACTTGACTTTCCCCCAGGCTGGAAATATGGAACAGCAAATATTCTCATCCATCCTAACCATGACAGCTTGGGAGATGGAGGTGAGTTATTTCACTCTAAGGCCTTCTGAGAGCCTTTGGATGGAGGCTTTTGTTGTGTCTGTTCCAGTCACAGGCCCTCATAGAGAGCATACCCCTCAGGCAGCCACGGTTTTACTATTTGAACCCCTCCGTTGTCCTCAGCAAAAATGATTGGCATCAAGAATGGCACCTAGCCAGCAATTTACAAGTAACCTAACACAAGATGGTAAACTGGACCAATCAGATTCCCCTTCTCAGGATTATAAACTGAGAGATTCTGAGAGGAAGAAGCAGTTGTCAGTGGAAGATGGAGCTAAGAGGATGTATAGGGAAAGCAGCCATGAATTAGGCTCACACCCATCCTGGTAAGGGGAGAGATGAGAAAGCAGAAGTGATGGGCAAGCAGAAGTTCAGGCTGAGAACAGGTCCAAGAACAAAGACGACATAAACACAGAGATCTTAAATGGCTTAGAGAAGCTGTTCCCTGGGACCTCCTCACCTCCAAACAGATTCCAGTTCTTGCCCCTCTAGGATTACCTGCAGTTTTGGTGATTCACACACCCCTTCCCCACTGTGCTTCTGTATTGTTACATTACACACCTACATAAACTTTTATTTGCACTTAAATTGATCCTTGCAACCCTGATTAAAACCTAGAGAATGAATTCTGAATGCCAGCTACCACAGTTTTTATTTTGCACCACGTCCCTTTAGCAATTTAATCTCATCTCAACCACTTGCTATTTGTATATCTTGGGAGATGTACCTGTCCCCTCTAAACTTCAGTTTTCAGCTGTCAAATGGGAGAACAAAAGAGTTATGTGAATATACTGGAATAATGCATATGAATCTCTTAGTGCTGCATCGGCCACTATAAGAGCTCAAAACACATTGTCTTGCTATTGTTTAGTATCATTATTTCTATCCCACCCAAAAATAAAGGGTAGCAGGGAGTAGATACCATTGGTATCTAGTCTAAGAGTATTCATTTTCTTTTCTTTTAATTTAAGCATGAAATAGGATTTAGAAATACCTCCAGAAGGCCTGAATCTTCACTATGTATAAGAAATGCCTGCAGAGCTTATTAAACAATGCAAATCTCCTGGTCCTGCCCACAGAGGTTCTGGTTCGGGGAATCTGGGATAAAAACGCAGAGTCTGCTTTTTTTAAAACAGGGTCATCCAATGCATTCTGATCTAGCTGGTTTGAGGATCACACCTCGAGAAATTCTGCCTTAGCATTAGTTTGTTTGTTTTTTTCCAAGTATCTGGGGAAAACATAACACCAAAAACCTATCTCCTGGTTCCACTCACTTAAGGAGAATCTGATAACAAGCCCAGTGGTCAGGATGGAGGTATCTGAGCCTGGGGTTTATACTCTAATTCTGGAGAACCTGAGGTATAGTCACATTTTCCTAGGAGTGAGAGTCTTCAAAAAAAGAAATATAGTTCGACTTTAAGTTTTCTTGAGCAACACAGATCACAGCTGCACTGAGAAAAGGGTGGGCTTATTGTGAAATACAGTCTCACAATTGTGATTGGACTTGAGAACTGGTACTCTTGGTTCATAGCCAATGGCTTTCACACATTAAAATTACTTAGGTAGAGTATTTAAAATCCAGAATCCCTGGCCCCACCCTTAGGAAGTCTGATTCACCAGTATCCAGCAGGACAGGGAAAACTGCATTTTCCTAAGCCTCCAGGTCACCTTTGAGGAAAAATGGCTCTGAGCCTCTCTCACCATGGGGAAGTCTTCATCTTCTGGAAGCCCTTACGTGCTACTAAAGGCATCCAGCTCATGTTACTGACCTTCAGTCTGAAAGAGTCTGCTTCTCAAAAATTCATCTACCATATGTGTTAAGTAGACTCTGGTCTACTTCTGGCCTAGAATGAAAACATCAGCTCCCTTGAAAAACCCACACAGGTGTAATTTCTAAATACAGGTAATTTTGTATAAGAGAGATGTCAAGACAAGAACCTAAGATAGAAAGCTTATCAGAAGATGGAAAAGATAAATAGTCAAAGACAAACCAGGCTACAGACATGGTTAAGCCGTTAAATGACATAATTCCATTCAGCAGGAGACGAGATGATTTAAGAGCTTTCTCCATAAAATATCAGCAAATACTTGTTTTCCCTAGGTTAGTGCTTCTAGACATAAAACAAATTATCAGGGATCCTGGAAGGCTTTGTCATTAACACACCAGCTAGCAAGTATATGAAACCAGAGTACCAGAAAGTAAACCCAATAATAATGTGAGGAATTTGGGCCCTTAAAAGCCAACTGTCTTGGGCCAGGCTTTTTGGATTTTAAGTGGCCAAACTTACTTTAAACTAATTTGAGAAAAAGGGAAAATGAGAGAGAGAATATTTGAAGGTACTGTGCATTTTGTGAGGGCCATGGGCAGCCCCTGCGTGAGGGCCTGATACCAGGAGAGGAAAGCCATCAGGAGCTCAAAAGAACTTTATCCCAGTTTCTCTTTAATCTCCCTTTGCTTTTGCAGCTTTGGGGAGCTCATGACATGTGTGGCCCCTCACATTTAACCCCTTATTTTCAGAAAAGAAACTCTGATTGTCCCAACTTGGATCAGGTTCTTCTCCCTGGTCCCATCAACTATTGGAAGAAACGGGGTGATTCCTAGGTGCTAGCCTGCTGGTAGAGTGCTAGTTCATGTGGGTAAGGAAAGTTTTCAGTAGAGAAAATCACGAGTTGAGCAGACTCCTCAAAATGCATTTCCTATAAGAAGTATCCTAGTTACATCCCGAGGAGAAGAACCAAGATTATTATCTACTGGATCTATTGCTGAAGAGTTGTTTGCACTCTACTTAGAACTACCATCTCAAAGGAAATTTTCCACAACCCCCAAAAACCTACAACTCCAACCTTGGCCCAGTCCCAGTCAAGTACTGCGTTCAAGAAAACACCATTAAGGAACCCAAAATATTATAGATCTACACTAAGTATTTGAAATCTGTACTATCTCCAAGGATATGCCAAAGGAGGAGACTAATTCTTAATGCACAGTAAACATCTTAAAATTCTCTCCCCATTGCTGCCCTCCCATTTTTCTACACATGAATGCCAGCTTTTCCTTAAACTCTCTTTCCTCCTCTCAAAATGTCCACCTGCAAACACACCCAAGTGCACAGGCCTTTTCTGTTCTCTTTTCCTTCTCCCTCACCTGCTCTTTATTATGTAAGTCAAATTAGTCAGTATGTGGGGTTTAGTTTTTACATCTGCTTCACTCAGTACCAAGACTCCATCTGTGCTGTGCTGTTTCAAACACTTGGATGAATGTTGTCCCCCAAGTTGCAGGTACCATAGATGTCTTTTCCTCTGACTTTGTAGCCTGTTTGAATTCTGTTCAGCTGGTGGCTTCATGCCAGTTAAGAGGAGGGCTCTGGGAAAGTCGTATCTGTTCTCATGGTCAAGGTCCATGTCTTTGCAGTTGACCAAGTCTCAGGTCAGGCACCTTCTATCTTCAGCTAATTTTGTATCAAAGAGATATCCAGACATGAACACATAAGCCACTTCACTGGAAACCTCTGCATGATGACATATGACAAATAAATGGCATGGAATCCAACCAAATTGAGTTTTCTGTTAATTCATCACCATCTCTCCTTTGCACCTAGACCTTTGTACTTGCTGTTCCATCTACTTAAAACACTCACTCTCCTATCTTTTCTGTTCCACCTGTTCTCCACCTGACTACTTCTTATTCTTCAGCTCTCAGCTCTGACATGCTTCCTCCAGGATGAAAATCCTGCTCCGAGTAGGTTGGACAGAGGTCTCTCAGCTTGGGTTCTGTGCACTCTGCATTCCCCTATCACCATACTGTAACTGAGTTTCCTCCTCAACACATTACAACCTGTACTTTATGAGGGCTGGGATCCTGGCTGTCTTTCAGCACTGTTCAAAAAATATTTTGAAGGAATGTCAAAAGGGAGATTCCTAAAAATCCTGGTTCAGTACATTAAAAGGGTGGCAGGAGAGCACAGTCTTAGTCTTTCATGACTTTGAGTGTGCTGGTTCCCTGCTACCCTCCAACCTCCCTTCTAAACAGAAGGCTCCTTTCCTCTGCATGATGAGGTGCTGCAAGGCAAAAATTTCCCTCAAAGTTTCCTATTAGTGGCTGTGGCTGTGATCAGGTTTGCATTACTGAGTTCCTCCAAATTGGTACTTTTTTAAAAGCTCCAGCTAATCATAGTGTTTTCCAATTTCAAGGAGTAATAGTACCTTTGGACTCCACAATGAAGCTATTAACATTTCAAGTACTATCACCTATAAATTCAAAAACCAAAGTCAGGAGCTCATGCCACAGAATTATAAGATGATTTATGAAATAATGAACAAATTATCACTAGGAAATAAAGGTTTAAGAATAATCAAATCAATACTGATCTGGAAAATTCTACCCCAAAATAAATTTATATTAGCAGATGGAATAAATTATCGTATTTCAACATACTTCTTTCACGGGTCTAGTGCTAATTATACTACTCTTGTTTATTGGAAAATGTGCCCGAGCAAGCCAGTACAAATTCAGGGCACACTTACTAGGCAATAGAAACCTGTAGCTGAATTAGAAACAAATGAATTGGTACAACACTTAGTAAAAGCCCCCATGGTAGAAGAAACACACTTCTATCCAGCAGAAAGAAGTTGACACTTGCTATTCAGTAACAAAAAATCTAAGCAAATCTAGCAAAAGCAAATGTTTTTCTAACACTTTAGATACAATCGACTATATTTATTGTAAACAGGAGCCCCATAGACAAAGCTTCACAAAGGCATACATTCAAAAGTTAGATAATGCTACCACCTCAAAATTTTTAGAGATATTAAAACCAACTTATTTATTCTATAATCTAGAGTTTTCTTTCATCTGTTTTTGCCACAGTGGAAAAATATCTGAAAATATGCAGTGTAAGATGAAGTTGTCCTGGGCTGTAAAGGGGATCAAAGAACTATGTCCATACATTGAAGTCAGTAATGAATTCCTCTGACCTAAAGAGAGGAAGAGCTAACTATATTCCTTTCTTTTCAAAATTATTCCCAGATAAAGAGCCCAGGAAAGAAATTGCCCAATTAATTGAAAAATCTACCCTTTAAATTCTATCTATTAACTGTCAGAAAGTTGTTTCTCAATTCTGCAGAATAATGATTTGGGGGAGTTTTATGTAAAGAATGGATGAAGCTGAGATATTTAATGCTCACTGAATATTCATGTCTTCCCTTCCACTTCCCAGCCTCCTTGTAGTTGGGTAGACTCATGTGACTAGACTCATGTGACTAAAGCTGATCAAAGAATCAAGGGGAAATAAAGTGACCCTTCCAGACTAAGTCAATAAACAGTCCCTAGACATTTACCTACAATCTCTCATCCCATACCATGACAACCTGGATACCACAGGTTAAAATGCTGAGTCATTTGATGGAAGCAGATCAGATCCCTGAGTCACTGTGTGGAAGAAGCCATCCACAACAAGCTTTGTTTAAACAAGAAATAGCCCTGGCTTGCATAGCTCAATGGATTGAACACAGGCCTGTGAACCAAAGGGTTGCCAATTCAATTTCCAGTCAGGGCACATGTCTGGGTTGAGGGCAAGGTCCCTAGTTGGGAGCATATGAAGGGCAACCACACATTGATGTTTCTCTCCCTCTCTTTCTCCTTCCCTTCTCTCTAAAAAATAAACAAATAAAACCTAAAAAAACAAACAAACCCAAGAAGTACGCCTGGGTTGTATTAAACCATAGAGATTTCAGGATTAATTTGTTGCTACAGAATAACCCAGACTAATGACTAATGCATGTCAAAAATGACCTCTCAGCCTTCTTTCTAGGCTAGACAATCTAGTCCTGTGAGCCATTTGATGGCCATGAGAAGTTCTGAAGGCCAAAAGGGCCAATTCTTTGGATGTATTTTCTTGGTTTCTTGGCTTGGTTGGTTTGGTTGATTGCTTGCTATGGTTTGGTTAAATTATTTGGTTAGTTAAAGCCTCCAATCATGGTGATGGTTTTAGAGAACTACATTCTATAAGACCACAGGCTCCAAGCCGATGCATACCTATTTTGCTTACCATTGCTAAGCTCAGTCAGTACCTGCACAGAGAAGATTCCCAATAAATATTTATTGAACAAAAGAAATAAAAGAACTGATTAAAAAATTGAAATGATACATGCAAAGTTTAGCTGGATTGCACGGAGCCCTCCACCACCACAAGCGCTGCCCTTGAAACACTGAGGAAGACTTTCCCCTGCACAGAAAAGCAGAGGCTGTAGAAGACACCACTGAGCTGAATTCATTTGGCAACATACACATTCCTCAAATATTTATTGAGCACCTACTGCCTGCACTACGCTAGGGTTGTGGGTGAAACAGTGAATATCAGACAAATTTCCTGTTCTCATGGAGCTCTGATTTGCTTTTCTCATGTGTCTATTTTTTTTTATTAAGCCAAAGTTTGGCCTGCAAAAAGAAATATATATATATATATATATATATATATAATTATCTAGTTATCTGAGTTATCTGAGAAATGACAGAGGTCCAATCACCCCCTAATATGTTAATGCCACAAACCTCACTGATTACTAACCAGTTTGCCTTACTTCACTGTTCACTTCTGCTGCCTCACCTTGGAGAGTCCTAGCTCCCTAGTTCTTATTTGAACTGAGCAGATGACCCCACCCTCCTCCTTTGCCCAATCTCGTTCTTGAAAAAAGCTGTTTCCTTCTATGAGCTTCTCTTGCTCTCCTCCTGGGTCAGTTCCTGTGGAGTTTTCTTTTCAGTGGTTTTGGAGATGGCTCGCTAGCTTGCCCTGTTGTTACACATACCCGTCCAGGGTCTCTGAACTATGAGTGTTTTGAAAAGAGTCACTGCCTCTCCAGGGAAATGCTTCCAAGAGTCCTAACTGAAGTCTACAATGACTGGGCCCAAGGACTACAGAAAAATATTTGCTTCTCCCTCTGGTCCTCAGGATGTTCCTTGACACCACATTGAGTGGTAGCCAAGCAGTGCTCTGCATCCAGAAGGGCAGCAACACATGCACAAGAGCCAGCTGCCAGCTCTATTTCAAGTGCCTTCTCCCCCACCCCCTCCCCATACACCCAGGGTCACAAACCTATGTAAATGCACAGCTGAGCATCTTCCAGGGGTTGGATCAGGAAAGATCTCCAGCATCCAGTCCTGCAGCCTCTCAACTGCTTGGCCAGAATTTTATATAGACCCAACCTCACTCATGAGATATGTGTCACCTATAGTCCCCTGAAAGGACTCTTCTGATATCAGGGCAGAGTGAGTCCTTCTCCTTCTCAGCTCTTTGTGTTGCAAATTGATGCCATCCATACAGTCCTGTGAATGCATCTTTTTTGTTTAAAGACTGAGGCCAGGAGCTGGGCACAATAACCAGAGTGCTCCAACCAGGGCACAAATAAGTTCTCAACCTCATGTGCTGACAGCTGAAAATAAAATCCTTACAGTGAGCAATAAAGTGCCCTGGAAAGGAACAGGACTCCAAAGAGCAGAACATGGGAGGTATCCAAATCATTGCTCCCCCAAAGGTGCTTTGCTTCTGTCTCCTCCCCTGCCTAGAACATGTGCCACTGACCCAAGAGTCTCTGTTAGCTGGGACACCCAGATAAACAACAGGTATAACAACAAATGAAACCACATTTGAAATGTCGACAGAGCACTGGAGAAGGAAGCTTTGTACTGCCTTCGCCAAAACAAGAGTGTGCCTCCCCTGCAGAACCTGTCAACCCAGATTTCAGCTGGACCCACATGGAAGGGAAAGGAGAGGGCAGACACAGCTTCCTCCAGTTCCCATCACTAATGGTTCTACAAGTTTGATAACTGGATCTGATGTATCTGCCTGCATCCTCTGAATGGGTCTTTGTCAAAAATGATGACAGTATCAAGGGAAAACCTCATCTCTACATTGAGCTAAATATGTTCTTTAACCTCAGATGATTACTAATGAGCAAACTTCTAGGTAGTGGACATTGTTAATTTTTGTATGGGCCATGTTCAATGAAGTAAAATTAAGGGAATCATCTGTACTTTGTGCATACTTACAGATTTTATTTTATTATTTCTATTAAATTCTTGATTTTTCTCCTCTCACTCCCTCTCTGAGACTATACCATGAGAAACACTGTCTGTAAATAGATATTCTATTCCTTTTGTCCCTCATTGTCCATCACTACGGACTGTAGGCTAGTAGTTGAGTGGACAAAGATAACACGTGCATGACAAAAGTTTTGCACTGAGCAGACCCTGGGGCCTGTCCCACTGTACGCTGAGGAATGTTCACACACCCACAGGTATGTGCATGTGTAAGGATCTATTTTTTTTTTTTCAGAATTGTATTTATCTGCCAAAGCAGATTTGGTGCATTGTAATAAGTCCAGCAAAGGTATTTTTTAATTTAAGGGCTTGTTATATGAAAGTTTAAAAAAACACAATTTATCTACCGTTTTTACAAACAAACATTGCTAAAATAAAATACACATGACTAAAAGAACATGTATGTATCAGTAACCACTGTTACAAATATTAGGTGTTGCAAGGAATTTCAAATAAGTGAGGGTGCTATATGTGAAGAAGAGCATTTCTTGTTCAGCCCCAAAGAACATCCTAAGAGTGTTTGTTACTAAATTTTTATATTTCTAATGTCTAGCAGAGGGCCTGACTCATAGTAAGTGCTCAATAAAACATTCTTTCCTAAAATCTCATTAAGAACCTCTAATGTGAAAATGGAGGCATAGGTGGACACACTGTGCCTCCTCGCACAACCAAAAGAGGAAAAACGATTTAAAAAGCAAAACAAACAACCAGAACGGACAGAGAATTGAACCGAGTGGAAGTCCAACAGTCAAGGAGTTAGAGAGGACACCTTCATCCAGACCAGTAAGCGGGGCAGAGCCAGGTGGAGAGCGCAGGCGGTGAGACAGCAGTTTGCCCAGAGAGACTCACGGCGGGTGCGCCCGGCCAAAATGCGGCCGGCGTACTCAGTGAAACCCGAGGCCTGTGCACCCAGAGAGGCAGAAGCCCTGTGGGAACCATTGGGGCCGAGTCTGGAAGACCGGGTGGTCCCTCATTCTCAGGCAGATAAACCGGGAGAAGGAGCTGGAGAGCAGAGCAGACCGTGCAATCCACCATCGCAACCCGCCATGGCGGCGGGGGGGGGGGGGGGGGAGAAGCCTCAAACCACCGACTGAAAGCACCTGTGGGGGTTAAGGCAGCAGCAGGAGCAACTTTCGCCCTCACAGGAGAGGCCATTGGGGGAAAGTGACTGGGAGCCAGAAGAGAGCAGAGCAAGAGTCATTGTTCCCTCCCAGGCCCCACCCCCACAGGCAGCGTCACGACACAATGGCGTAGGTTACCCCACCCTGATGAACACCTAAGGCTCTGCCCCTTAAAGTAAAAAGGCGTGCTGAGGGGGAAAAAATGGGCCAAATGAGAGAGCAGATTAAAGCTCCAGAAAAAATACAACTAAGTGATGAAGAGATAGCCAACCTATCAGATGCACAGTTCAAAACACTGGTAATCAGGAAGCTCACAGGATTGGTTGAATTTGGTCTCAAATTAGATGAAGAAATGAAGAATATGCTAAAAGAAGTAAAGGGAAATGTACAGAGAAACAATAGTGATGGGAAGGAAACTGGGACTCAAATCAATGGTGTGGACCACAAGAAAGAAAGAAACATTCAACCAGAAAAGAATGAAGAAACAAGAATTCAAAAAAATGAGGAGAGGCTTAGGAACCTCCAGGACATCTGTAAACGTCCCAACATCTCAGTCATAGGGATGTCAGAAGGAGAAGAGGAACACCAAGGGATTGAACACTTATTTGAACAAATAATGAAAGAGAACTTCCCCAATCTGGCAAAGGAAATAGACTTCCAGGAAGTCCAGGAAGCTCAGAGAGTCCAAAGAAGTTGCACCCAAAGAGGAACACACCAAGGCATATCATAATTACATTGCCCAAGATTAAAAATAAGGAGAGAATCTTAGAAGCAGCAAGAGAAAAGGAGACAGTTATCTACAAACGAATTCCCATAAGACTGTCAGCTGATTTCTCAAAAGAGACCTTTCAAGCAAGAAGGGACTGGAAAGAAGTATACCAAGTCATGAAAGGCAAGGACCTACATCCAAGAATACTCTATCCAGCAAAACTTCCATTTAGAATGGAAGGGCAGATAAAGTGCTTCTCAGATAAGGTCAAGTTCAAGGAGTTCATCATCACCCAGCCTTTATTATATGAAATGTTAAAGGGATTTATATAAGGCATGGAAGGATATCAACAGGGGAGTGGAAGGGGGAGAGAGGAGGAAAAACTACAGAGAATAAGTAGCATAAATGGTAGGTAGAAAACAGACAGGGGGAGATTAAGAATAGTATAGGAAATGTAGAAGCCAAAGAACTTATGTGTATGACCTATGAACAAAAACTAAAGGGCGGGGAATGGAGGGGGTGTGGGGCGGAGGGGAATAAAGGGGGGGAAATGGGACAACTGTAATAGCATAATCAATAAAATATATTTTATTTTTTTTAATTTTATTTATTTTATTTTTAGACAGAAGGGAAGGGAGGGAGAAAGAGAGGGAGAGAAACAGCAATGTATGGTTGCCTCTCACATGGCCCCCACTGGGGACCTGGCCTGCAACCCAGGCATGTGCCCCGACTGGGAATCGAACCGGCGACCCTTTGGTTTGCAGTCCGTGCTCAATCCACTGAGCTATACCAGCCAGGGCAATAAAATATATTTTTTAAAAAAAAAGAACCTCTAATGTACAACCTTTGTACTGGGTACCAGACATACTTAAAAGGATATAGCTTCTGATCCTAAAGAATTCAAGGCCAGTGGTCTAAGAAGAGAAATAGACAAAGGCTTATCAAAGGAAGTATTTGAGTTTGATTTTGAAGGATGTGTAAGAGTTCCACAGGAGCAGATGGAAAGGCAGAACTCAGCACATTAAACAGTATGATGTATTTGGGGAATATTGTGACTTTAATATGGCCAGGATCCTAGATGCCAGGAAACAAGTTTGGGGAGACAGATGGTATGGGTAGCAAAAGGTTTTGGGTGCCATGCAAAAGAGTTTGAGCTTCATTTGCTGGGCAGTAAGGAGCCTCTAAGATTCTAAAGTAGGGGCATGAAATGATTCCATTTGTTTTACAGAAAGCTTACTCCATTAGTTGTATGCAGGATAATTTTGGAGTTGAAAGAAAATTGAGACCCCAGGGGCAAAGAGATTGTTGCATCAATCCAAACAAAGGAAGTTGAGATCCTGAACTGTCCAATTTGACCAGAACAGTGGGCATCAGAAGGGAAGAATTTCGAAGAAAGGCTAGAACATTTGGTGAGAAGAGCAGTATAATGAAGTCATTGAAGATGGGCAATAGACAAGTCAATCTGGAACAAACCAGAGATGGAGTGTTTCACTGGTATTGTGGATGCTTCTTTCCACCACTGTGACCTTCTCGGGACATGGGATCCCTTCAATGGGAACAATTCCGAGGTTCAGATTGCTTACATTTTATATCTTGGCTCTGCCCCTTGCCATGCATGTGTCCTTGGACACAGTTGTTGCTTTCTCTACAGCCCATATAGAATAAAGGTACAACACATAAGAAGCAAAGAGAAGTCCTTATTTACTGAAAGGTGAAGCCCAACTTGGCTGACCCAAGGAAAGACATGAAATGGGGCAGCTTTGTTGATTGGTTAATTCTCCTTCCTGCTCTCAGTCCTATTGACCTCCTTCATTTCTCAGGTGAAATTTGTCACCCAGCTTCCAAGCCTGGGAGCCAGCTCTGCTGGGGAAATTACAGGAGATGTGGAGGGAGAAGAGGAGGTCTCCTCTGACGTGCTGGTTGGACTCCAGGCAGGACAAGCCTTCATCTATTCTCCCAGTGGAAACTACATAGTTTCCTCTCATATTCTTCCAACAAGACAATCTAGCAAAGGATGAGGACCAAGTAATCAAGCCTTTGGATTGGATGCCTACAGCATCCCATTTATGAGCCCCAGGGAGATTGAAGCTGGCCAGTGCTGAGGCCAGCTCATATTTATACCATTTCCGGATGGCACCTTTTGATTGACATTTGGCAAGGACATGAGAAAGTTTACTTTCCTCTCTTAATAACTACTTTTGTTTCCAACATTGTAATATCTAATGCCTACAGATCTCTTTTAACAATTTTACTTGTAGTAAGGAGAGTATGGATAAGATTGACTTCACATTTAATTTGGGACCTGTTAGAGTGTCAGAGGTTTGGGGTACTGTCTTCCTGGGCCTTTAGAATGAGGCTGGGGTGGTTCTCCCCAAGGAGTCATACTTAAAAGTATATAGCTTTTAAGCCCAATTGCCAGTTGATTTGGGCGTAAGTCACTTTTGGAGAAAGAGATGATGTCCTTCACAGTCAGGATGGAGGTCAGTGGAGCCAAGACATTCCAAGGCATATAGAGGTGTTAGGAGTGGGCGTGCCCTCTGGCTGTGTCAGGGCTGCGGTCATGCACAGTCCATGAGGGCACCATTCTCAGGGAACTCCAGGGATATCCCCCTGGAGTTAGGCAACAAGGTGACCCTAAGCCCAACAGAGACAAGGAACTAGTTAAGTAGGAGAACATTGGACAGGTATGGGCTTGTGCATATGTGTAAATTGACAGGGTCTTTAGCCATGCTTGGGGTGACATGATACAGAAGAGACCATATTTCTCCCACTGCTGTGGTCAAACTTGGGGAAGATAGAGAGCAGGGCATTGGAGCCATCAGAAGGAGTGGAGCCTGGGATACAAGGTCAGCGTGCAGCAAGCTCTTGTTTGAAACAGAGGTGGCAGGTTTCCAGGGCAGTGTGTTTAAAACAGTGATTGCATCCCTCAGCTTCAAAGCACAAGTATCACCAGGGAGCAACCAGGCATCTTTGGTGTGATTAATTTTTGGACATTTGGGGTGAAGGAAAGAATGGGCTCATTTGAGCAGTCAGGGACAAGGACCTGTTGTACTTGGAGCATCAGTGTGAGTTATAACGTGTGTACACCCAACTGGGGAATCAACATCCCAGTTACATGTGATTCTGTTGGCTTGTTGCCCATGGAGAAGAATGAAGTGTTCAAATTTTTATGGATCTTAGATTTGTTTACCTATAAAAGAGTCTGTTGAGCTTTATGAATATATTGGATTCTAGTATGTTGAACATTGTCATGGGTTGAATTTTGGCCCTCAAAAAATATGTCCAAGTCTTAACCCCCAGTGTCTGCAAATGCAACCTTAATAGAGGGTCTTCAGAGATGTGATTAAGTGAAGGATCTCCAGCTAAGGTCATATGAGATTTTGGGCAGGCCTTAAAAATCAAATGACTGGTATTTTGGCAAGAGAAGGGAGAGAGGGATGCACTTAGGGAGACACAGAGGGGAAAGCCATGTGAGGACGAGACTGAGACTGGACTAAAGTGGCCACAATCCAAGAACATTAGGAGCCACCAGAAGCTGCAAGAGGTAAGGAAGGATTCTCTGTTAAAGACTTCAGACAGAGTGTGGCCCTCCCAACTCCTTGATTTGGGACATTGGCCTCCAGAATTGTGAGAGAAAACATTTCTGTTGTTTTAAACCACACGGTTTGTGGTAATTTGTGACAGCAGCCATAGGAAACTAATGCAGGCATATTCAATGTTTGCTGGTATAAAATGAAGACTGAGTCTTGATTTTATGCCTCTTTCTCTAAAGGGAAATTCTAAAAACCTGGTAAAGCATGTGACTGATCCATTCTAAGGCAGCAGTTCTTAAACTTGAGCATGCATCGGAATCACCTGCTCATTAAAACAGATTGCTTGGCCCCTGACATGGTTCCTGACACAGGAAGTCTGGGGTGGGACACAAGAACATGAACTTCTGACAAGTTTTCAGGTGATACTGATGCTGCTAGTTAGGGATCACACCGAGAAC